>JAKSZT010054339.1:2591448-2693729 GCA_026826555.1 Tolypeutes matacus | reverse complement strand
AATAAAAAAAAAAAAAAAAAAAAAAAAAAAAAAAAAAAAAGACTGCATGCCAGGAAGATGGTGGAGGAGGAAGCTCCAGGATTCAGTCCTTCCACCAGAACAACTATTAAACAGGCAGGAATTGCCAGAAACAACAAAGTCAAAGCTCTAGAGTCCAGTAGAGCACGGTACAGCATTCAGGGAAAAGCAGGAGGAAAAGACTGGTAAATTACCGTAAATACCAGTAAATTGTTCTCTCCACAGGGTGGTTACTGTTGCCCTGTCCCCACTCTCACAGCAGGCTTCTGTGGGGTCCAGCCCTTGGCATGGCTTGCTGGTCCCAGAAAGGGACATAAAAATTTGGGAAGCGGCTGTGGCTCAATCAGTGGGGCTCCCGTTTACCATGTGGAGGGCCCCGGGTTCGGTTCCCGGGGCCTCCTGGTGAAGGCGGGCCCACCCGCATGGCGTGGTTGGCTGACCCAGCGAGCTCAAGCAGCAGGGGGCGGATAAATGAATAAATAAATAAAATCTTAAAAAAAAAAAAAAAAAAATCCATTTCCCCAGGATCCGAGGTGGACACAGGTCAATCTCTGATCACGGCTTTTGATTAGCAACTTTGGATCACTGGGGGCAGGCATTGTTCCAGCCTGCCCAGACAAAGGCAGCAGAGATTTAAAGACACTATGCTTCCTGAGTGTTGTGGAGGACACTTTAAGAGCTGCATTTGCTGGACAAGTCAAGAAAGTGAAGCTTTGGGGAACTGTGGAAGAAGCTCCTGACGTCCTTTCTTTTTTTTTTTTTTAATTTATTTATTCCACCCCCCTCATTGTTTTACACTTGCTGTCAGCTCTGTGTCCATTTGCTGTGTGTTCTTCTGTGTCTGCTTGTCTTCTCTTTAGGCAGCACCAGGAACCGATCCTGGGACCTTCCAGAGTGGGAGAGAGGCGCTCAATCTTTTGCGCCACCTCAGCTCCCTGGTCTGCTGCATCTCTTATTGTCTCTCCTCTGTGTCTCTTTTTGCTGTGTCATCTTTGCTGTGCCAGCTCTCTGCACAGGCCAGCTCTCTGTGTAGGCCAGCTCTCCGCTTGGGCCAGTTCACCTTCACCAAGAGGCCCCGGGAATTGAACCCTGGACCTCCTGTATGGTAGCCCAATCTCTTGAGCCATATCTGCTTCCCCTGGCATCCTTTCTGACCCCTCCCTCATCCCCTCTCTGTGGCAGTTTGGAGCCAGCCTGCACCCCTTCTGTGTGCCCTGGCCTTTTTCCAAATGGGAAGGACTGACTTGGGAAACTCCTCTCCTGCATGCCCCCTGCCCCCACCAGAACTTGCCCTCCAGGCAAAAGCAGCTTGAAACAGCAAAAGCAATGGAAGAAACAATTGCAGTGGATGGCATGGGGCAAAGGCTTGCCTGCTTTAGATCTGCAGTGGAGTACCTGGGAGAAGAAGTTCTGTCTCCTGGAAAGTAGTGGGGGCCATTCAAACTCTGTAAATAGGGGATCTCCTAAGACCACCAGTAAACACTAGCCCAGGACAAGACACAGGCCCAGAAAATACAGGGAGGACCCTGCACTTGGCATTCGCCTTGAGCAGACCTTCCTGATAGGAGGGATGCCACTCAAGAAAATCTCTAGCCTATCACAGGCTGGTTACAGAATCAAGAAACAGACATCTGAGAGAATAAATCCCAGAGTTAACATTTTCAAATATTAAAATGTTCAGTGTGCAACAAAAGATTACATGACAAACAAAGAAACAAGAAAGGATAGCCCATCCAAAGGAAGAGGATAAAATCCAGAAAACACCAAAAAAGAAGAACAGATTGTGGACATGCTAAACAAAGACTTTAAAAAACGGATCTTAAAAGTGCTCAAGGAGATGAAGGGCAATACTGAGAAAGAACTAAAGAATATCAGGAGAACAATGAACGAACAATATAAGAATCTTAATAAAGAGACAGAAATTTTAAAATGGACCTGTGGCAGTTTGAGATTATTTATGAATCCCCAAAAGAGAAAGATTATGTTTGTAAACTAACCTATTTTGGGTGTGATAACCTTTGATTATATTGGATCAGTTGAGGGACCCATGATTAAATTACCTTTTAAGATTAGGGCTTTGATTCAACCACATCAGTAAGGTATAACTCGGGTTGAGTCCCCACCCACTTGGTGGGCCTATATAAATGGCCACTTACTCAAGAAGACACACAGAAGAGAAGAGAAGAGGACTTTGTTATTTTTGATCCTGTGGCCCTGGGGAGAGATGAGCCATTTGCCTGATAGCTGAAGAGAACACAACAGCTGAGAAGGCCCAGAAAGAAACAAGCCCTATGCCAGGAGAAACAGGAAGCCCAGAGGGGAGAGACCAGGCAGAGATCAGCGACCATCTTGCTTCAACACATGGCAACTGTCTGGTTAAAAAGCAGCCTTGAGTTGGACTCTAGGGCCTTTGTAACTGTAAGCTTTTACCCCAAGTAAATACCCTTTATAAAAGCCAGCAGATTTCTGGTACTTTGCATCAGCACCCCTTTGGCTGACTAATTCAGGAACCAAACAGAACTACTGGAGTTGAAGACCACAATAAGTGAAATGAAAAATTCCCAGGAGGGTTTCAAAAGCAGACTGGAGTTGTCAGAAGAACAAATCAGCAAACGTGAAAACAGAATAGTTGAAATGAGTCAGACTGAATAACAGAAAGAAAAAGAACTATAAAAAACAAAATTAGCCTAAGATACCTCTGGGACACCATCAAGTGCACCAATATATGCATTATGGGAGTCCCAGAAGGAAAAGAAAGAGAGAAATAGGCAGAAGGAATATTCAAAGAAAAAATGACAGAGAATTCCCCAAATTTAGCAAAAGATGCAAATATGCACAGCCAAGAATCCCAGAGAATACCAAACAGGATAACCTTGAAGAGAAATAAACCTTGCTATATACTGCTCAAACTGTCAAATACAAAGGATAAAGAGATAGTTCTTCAAGCTCCAAGAGAAAAGTAACGTTAATGGGAGTAGCATTTAGATTAAGTGCCAATTTCTCATCAGAAACCAAGGAGGCAAGAAGACAGAGGGTTGAAAGACTTAAAGTGCTGAGAGAAAACAAACGATGACCAAGAATTTTACATATGGTGAGACTTTCTTTCCAAAAGAAGGGAGAGGTTAAGACATACCCAGATAAACAAAAGCTGAGGGAGCTCATCACCACTAGACCTGCCTTACAAGCAATGCTAATGGGAGTTCTTCAGCCTGAAAGGAAAGGACACTAGACAGTGGATCAAAGCAGCATAAAGAAATAAAGAACTCCAGTAAAGGTAACCATTTGGGTAATTATAAATTCCAGCACTATTGTATTGTATTTTTTGGTATGTAACTCCACTTCTTACCTCCTACTAAAATGCAAATGCATAGAAAGTAATGATAAATCCATGGTTTTGGACATATAATGTACAAATATATAATTGGTAAAAAGGTGGGGGGATGGAACGGTATTGGAAAAGTGTATGTGGATGCTATTGAAATCAAGTTGGTATCAAACCAAATATGATTGTTATATATTTAGGATGTTGAATTTTAAGCCCATGGTAACTACCTGGAGTTACTATATTTTTAGATGAAAAATATATTCAGACATAAATGAGAAGGCACTCAATATGGTACAACATACAAAAAATCAAATAAGTATAAAAGTAGTCATTAATGGAAGAATTGAGGGACAAAAAAGGTATAAGACTTACAAAGACTAAATAGGAAAGTGGCAGAAGAAAGTCTTTTTAATTTCTCATTAATAGTATGACTTTAAATGTAAATGGATTAAACTCTCCAGTCAAAAGGCAGCAATGGCAGAATGACTTAAAAAAAAAAAAAAAAAAGCAAGACTTAACTATATGCTGTCTGCAAGAGACTCTTCTTAAATTCAAAGACATAAGTAGGTTGAGAATGAAAGGAAGGAAAAAAATATATATCACGCAAGTAGTAACCAAAAAAGAGCTGGAGTAGCCATACTAACATCAGATAAAATAGACTTAAAGTAAAAAATTGTTATAAGGGGGAAAGGAGGTCATTATATACTGAAAAAGGAGTCAATTCAACAAGAAGATGAACAAATATAAGTAAACATGCACCTATATATATAAAGCAAAATTGACAAACTTCATAGGAGAAATTGACAGTTCTGCATTAATAGTAGGAGACTTTAATACACAATTTCAATAATGGATAGAACATCTAGACAGAAGACCAAAGAGGAAATACAAGATTTGAATGATAGACCTAACAGACATATATAGATCACTTCACCCAATGACAACATAATACACATTCTTCTCATGTGCCCATAGATCTTTCTCCAGGAGAGACAATATATTAAGTCACAAAACAAGTCTCAATAAATTTAAAAATATTGAAATCATACAATGTATCTTCTCCAACCACAATGGAATAAAGCTAGAAATCAAAAACAGTGGCAGAAATAGAAAATTCACAAATATGTGGAAATTTAAAAAGATACTCTTAAATAACCTATGGATCAAAGAAGAAATCACAAGGGAAATTAGGAAATATCCTGAAGCAAATGAAAATGAGATAACTAAATACCCAAACTTATGGGATACAGCAAAGACTGTTGAGAGGGAAATTTATAGTTCTGAATGCTTACATTAAAAAAGAAGAAAGATCTCAAATCAGAGACCTTACCTCAAAACTAGAGACTCTAGGGAAAGAAGAACAAACTAAACAGAAAGCAAGCAGAAGGAAACAGAAGGAAGAAAATAACAAAATTTAGAGTGGAGATAAATTAAATAGAGAATAAAAAATACAAAAGAAAACATTAACAAAATCAAAAGTTGGGGCAAGCGGCTGTGGCTCAAGCAGTTGGGTGCCTGCCTACCACATGGGAGGTCCCAGGTTCAGTTCCCGGTGCCTCCTAAAGAAGACAAGCAAGACAGTAAACTGGCATGACAGGCAGGCACAACAAGATGACACAATGAAGAAACACAATAAGAGACACAACAAGCGGGAAACGGAGGTGGCTCAAGTAAATGGGCACCTCCCTCCCACATGGGAGGTCCCAGGTGTGGTTCCAGGTGCCTCCTAAAAGAAGATAAGCACACAATGAACAGACACAGAGAGCAGACAGTGAGCACAAACAAGGCGGGGGGAGAGGGCGGGGGGGCGAAATAAATAAATAAAATAAATTGTAAAAAAAAAAATTTTCAATAAAATTGACAAAACTTTAACTAGACTGACAAAGAAAAAAAAGAGTACACAAATAACTAAAATAAAAAGGGAACTTTGTTGCCAACACCACAGAAATAAAAAGGACTATAAAAGTATACTAAAAACAACTATATGCCAACTAATTGGATAACCTAGATGAAGTAAACGACTTCCTAGAAATGCACCAACTACCTACTCTGATTCAAGAAGAAACAGAAGGTCTCAACAAAGCAATAACTAGTAAAGAGATTGACTCAGTCATCAAAAACCTCCCCCCAAAATAAAAAAATATATATTTTTTAAAAATATGTAAAGTTAAAACAAAAAACTTCCCAAAAAAGAAAAATGGGAATTTTACCAAACATTTCAAGAAGAATTAACACCTGTCTTATTCAAAGTCTTCCAAAAAATTGAAGAGGAAGAAACACTCCCTAACTCATTCTATGAGGCCAACATCACCCTCACCTGATAAATATACCACAAGAAATGAAAACTACAGACCAACATCCCTTATGAATATAGATGCAAAAACACTCAACAAAATACTAGCAAACCAAATCCAACAGCACATCAAAAGAATTAGACATCATGATCAAGTGGGATTCATCCCAGGTTTGCAAGGGTAGTTTAACATAAGAAAATCAATTAATGTAATACACCACATTAACAGAATGAAGGGGGGAAAAAATCACAGGATCATCTCAATTAACACAGAAAAGGCATCTGACAAAATCTAGCACACCTCTTTGATAAAAATCACTTTAAAAACTAGGAAAAGAAGGAAAGTTCCTCAATATGAGAAAGGGCATCTGTGAAAAACCCACAGCTAAGATCATATTCCATAGAGAAAGACTGAAAGCTTTCCTTCTAAGATCAGGAACAAGACAAGGGTGCCCAATGCTATTCAACATTGTTCTGGAATTTCTAGCCAGAGCAAATAGGCAGAAAAAGAAACTAAAGGCACCCCAATTGGAAAGGAAGAAGTAAAACTTTCCTGTTTGTAGATGGCATGATCTTAAACACAGAAAATCCTGAAAAAATCTACAACAAAGTTCCTGAAGTTAATAAACGAATTCAGCAAAGTGGCAGGGTACAAGATTAAGACCCCTCAATTAGTAGTGTTTCTGTACACTAGCAATGAACAATCAAAAGAAGAAATCAAGAAAAAAACTCCTTTTACAATAGCAACTAAAAGAATCAAATATCTAGGAATAAATCTGCACAAGGATATAAAGGACTTGTACACAGAACACTACAAAACATTGACAAAAAGAAATCAAAGAGGACTTAAATTAATGGAAGGACATTCTGTGTTCCTGGATTGGAAGACGAAATATCGTTAAGACGTCAATTCTACCCAAAGTGATTTACAGATTCAAGCAATACCAATAAAAGTTCCAACAACCTTCTTTACAGAAATAGAAAAGCCAATCATCCAAGTTATATGGAAGGGTAAAGAGCCCTGAATAGCAAAAGCCATTTTGAGAAAAAAGATTGAAGGTGGAGGACTCACACTTCCCTATCTTAAAACTCATTACATAGCCACAGTAATCAAAATAGCACGATACTTGGTTCTTATGCCCCTTTTATTTGAAACTATAATTAGCACTATACCCGTCGTATTAGTCAGGGTTCTCTCGGGAAACAGAATCAACAGGAGCTATCTGTCAATAATATGAGATTTTATAAGAGTCTCTCATGTGACCGTGGGGATGCACAAGTCCAGTTTCCGCAGGCAGGCTGCAAACCAGGGGCTCCGATGAAAGTCTAATGAAAGGTCCTTGATGAGTTTCTGGGAGAAGTTGGCTGTCCAAAGACGAGCTGGAAATTCTCTCTGAATGTTGAAATCACTTCCCCTTTTAAGGCATTCAACTGATTGGATAAAAGCTTCACTCATTGCTGATGCAATCTCCCTGATTGATGCAGATATAATTAGCCATCCATGCAGTAAACTCACTGGTGATCGAAGTCCATAAATGCTCTTGTATTACTATTATCCCAGTGCTTGCTGGACCTAACACCTGGACACAATTACCTGGCCGAGTTGGCACATTAGCCTAACCATCACACATGTTAAATATGCGTCCCAAAGACTTAAATCTTCTGGTTGTTCATATGCCTGAATCTCAGCAGTGTTGCAAGACCTACTCTCCAGTTCATTGGATTCACCCTGGACAACAAACAAAAGGATGATGATGAACAATGCCCATCCCAAAAAACAGAGAATGTCTACAACTGCAAGCAAGACAGCTCCATTCATCTGATCCATGGGATCTAAGTTCCCTCTCAATTGGAAGCAGAGCGGGTATCACCATCCCAAAATCCTGAGGAATGAACAAACATAAGGGGGGAATGCAACTATGGACTAAAGTAGACTTATGATTATTCTAGAAATGGAAGAACTTGTAATATTGATATAAAGACAGTGGCCACCAGAGGTTCTGAGAGGAGGAAGAGGGAAGAATAGGTATAACATGGGGCATTTGGAGAACACTGGGATTGTTCCGCATGACATTGCAATGACGGATACAGGCCATTATACATTTTGTCAAAACCTATAAAATTGTGTGGTGCAAAGTGTAAACCATAATGTAAGCTATACACCATGATTAGTAGCAATGCTTCAATATGTATTCATCACTTGTAACAAATGTACCACACTAATGAAAGATGTTGTCCATGGGGAAAAGTGTAGAAGGGGGAAAAACAAAACAAAACAAAATAGCATGATACTGGCATAAGGACAGACATAAAGACCAATGGAATCGAATTGAGAGTTCAGAAATCAAACCTCACATTGATGGTCAACTGATTTTTGATAAGGGAGTAAAGGCCACCCAATTGGGAAAGAATATTCTCTTCAACAAATGGTGCTGGGAAAACAGGATCTCCATTTGTAAAAGAATGATGGGGCACCACTACCTTGAACTATATATAAAAATCAACTCAAAATGGATCTAAATAGAAAAGCCAGAAGTATAAAACTCCTAGAAGAAAAGAGAGAAGCTTGTGCTTGTGTTAGGCAATGGCTTCTTGGACTTTACACCCCAAGCACAAGCAACAAAAGGAAAAATAGACTAATGGGACCTCATCAAAATTAAAAACTGTTCTGCATCAAAGGACTTTATCATGAAGTAAAACGACAACCTATGCAATGGGAAAAAACCCATATCTGATAAAGGTTTACTATCTAGAATATATAAAGAAATCCTTCAACACAACAACAAAAAGACAAACAACCCAATTTTAAAATGGGCAAAAGACTTGAATAGACATTTCTCTAAAGGAGATATACAAATGGCCAAAACCACATGAAAAGATGCTCAACATCATTAGGGAAATGCAAATCAAAACCACAGTAAGATGTCATTTTATAGCCACCTATAATGGCTACTATTTAAGGAAAAGAAAAGAAAGAAAATGACAAGTGTTGGAGAGGATATGGAGAAATAGGGACACTCGTTCATTCTTGGCGGGAAAGTAAAATGGTTAGCCACATGGAAGACAATTTGTCGGTTCCTCAGAAAGTTAAGTATAGGATTGCCATATGACCCAGCAATCCTACTTCAAGGTATATACCCAACAACACTGAAAAGAGGGACTCAAACAGATATTTGCCCACCAATGTTCATAGTGGCATTATTCACAATTGCCAAAAGATGGAACCAACCCAAGTGTCCATCAACCAATGAACTGATAAACAGATGTGGTATATACACACAATGGAACATTATTCAACCATAAAAAGGAGTGATGTTTTGATAAAGGTGACAACATGAGTGAACCTTAAAGACATCACGTTGGGTGAAATAGGCCAGACACAAAAGGACCATACTGTATGATCGCACTGACAAGAAATAATTTAAGCAAACCCACAGAGTCAGAATCTAGAATATAAGTTACCAGGGTATGGGGTGGGGAGAGGCAATAGGGAGTTAAGGCTCAAATTTTGCAGAGTTTCTATTTGGAGTGATGGAAAACTTTTGTTAATGGATGGTGGTGATGGTAGCACAGCATTATGAACGTAATTAACAGCACTTCCATATATGTCTGAATGTGGTTGAAAAGAGAAATGTTAGGTTTTATATATGGTAATAGAATTTTTTTTTTTAATCCATGGAACTATAGTACCCAAACAGTGAACCTAAACTAAGCCATGGACTATAGTTAATAGTACAATTATAAAAAGGTATCTTTATCAATTGTAACAAATATTCCACACCAAAGCAAGGTGTTAAGAATAAGGTGGTATATGGGTATCCCGTATTTTATGCAAACCCACAACTTCTCTAATGGAATGGAAAAAAAAAAAAAAAGAGTGCATGCTGGGTGCTACAGTGGAATTGTGCTGGCAGGGATGGGACAGAGCCCAATTGCTCTGCCAGGGATATCACCAGGGAAACGTGACATGGCAGATGACATTGGAACTGGGTCATGAAGGAGGAGGCAAAGGGAACAGTATTTGCACAAGCACAGAGGCATGGAAAAGCAGAGAGAAAGCCCAGAAGACCAGTGGGCCTGGAGCATGGAATGGGTAGCTGGAAATGGTGTAAGGTGAGGCTGGAGAGCAAGGGACCGCCAGATCCCCAAGGGCCATGGATGCCAAGGACAGAACTTAAGTTTTAGTCTGTTACCATCTGGAGCCACTGGAGAGAAAGTAGGTAAGTGGCAGGATCAGGCTGGCTATTTGGAAAGACCACATCAGCATGACTGGGATCAGTGGGAGACTGTGGCTCTCGTGGCGTGAAAGATGGTGTTTCAGGAGGCAAAATCAACAGGAGTTGATGACTGACACGGGGAGGGGGGATTTGGTAGAATCCATAATGATGCCTGCATTCCTGATGTGGGAAATTGGGTAGATGGAGAAGCTGTTGACTAAAGTGGGGAGTTCCTGATTTCAGCACAGCCTTTCTCCCTGGGAAGGGGAGGTAGTTACCGAGCCACCCAAATGGGAGGGGAGGTTTAATAAATTTTTTTCATTTTTAAAATTAAGCCAGTAACATAGGTTCTTTGTGGAAATTATAATAGCAGTGTGGCTTCCATTCCTTATCTTATTTCCCTTTTTCACAGTACCTGGAAGGTGACACATGCTCTTTCCCTGGAAGCCAGGCACGGTCTGATGACCAACTCTGGCCAGGTAATGGTCAGAGGAAGTGAGGTATATCACTTCCAGTTAGAAGCATTTAGCTGCTGCAGCTCAGCTTTTTGCCACTCTCTTCCCCAGCTCAATGAACTCTGAAGCCTGACATTAAAATGTCAGCATCAGAAATTGGTGGCATCTATCTCAGCTGGATTCCTCAGGGGAGTGCCCCACCCCCCATCCATCTGGGCCAATTCCCTGTTGTACCTGTAACATGAGCAAGAAAATAAACCCTTGCTGCCTTAAGCCACTAAGATTTGCGGGCTATTTGTTATCTCAGAATAACCTAGGCAATCCCGACTGGTATAAAAAGCCATCATTTATTGGTTATCTATTATGTATCAGGCTTTTTACTTACACAATAGCTAGACAGATTCTGTTAACATGTAGGTCACAGTCATGTCACTCTACTGTTCAAAACTTTCCCATCTCATTCTGAGTAAAAGCCCAAATCCTTCTGCTATGTTCTACAAGACTTCATGATCTGTGCCCCTGTTATGGCCTCATCTCCTACTGCTTTCCTCTGAGCTTACTCCACTCCAAGCCCTTAAACATGCCAAGCACTCTCCTGCCTCAGGGACTTTGTCATTGCTAGACCTTCTGCCTGGAATGCTATTCCAGATTTTTTTTTTTTTCTTTTGAGGTACCAGGGGCCGGGATTGAAACCGGCACCTCGTATGTGGGAAGCTAGAGCTCAACCACTGAGCCACATTAGCTTCCCAGAGTTGGTTTTTTTGTTTGCTGTTTGCTTTTTTCAGGAAGCACCAGGAACCGAACCCAGGACCTCCCATGTGGGAGGCGAGAGCTCAACCACTTGAGCCACATCCACTTCCCTCCCTATGCATCTTTAGGGTTTGCCTTCTCACCTTCTTTGCTCAAATGACATTTCAAGCAAGCTATTCCCTGGCAAGTCTATATGTTTAACACTTTGAGTATACACTTCCCACTTGCCTTCTCTGTTTTTTTTTTTTTTCTCTTTATCACTTTTCCCTAGCTTATTACAGGCTTGATCTTGTTCACTGTTTCCCTACTGGAATGGAATGTCCTTGAGCGCCAGGATTTTGGTCTGCTTTCTTCCCTGCTGAATCTTCAGTGTCCGGCATGTAGTAGCTCTCATAAGATGACATTGAATAAATGAACACATTAGCTCATCTACCTGTGAGGCAGGAGTTTTTAGTGACCAAGAGGGCTAGGATTCTAAAACCGGCCTGTCTCACAGGCAGTGGGAAGCTTTTTCATCTCTGAAGCCTCACACCTAGTCTCACTTCAGGCAGGACCTACTCCCCAGCTCCTGAAGAATTCCCAGCCTGACGTAATTTGAGCTTGGGTTATGGGGTGGGGGACAGGGGTGGTTGCTGGCACTCCCAGGTCTTCCTGCTGGGTGCCTGGATGGGGTAGCAGCACCACCTGCTGGACATACATCTCCATCTGCATCTCTTGGAGCTGGCTGACTGCCAGAAGGGAAACAGCCAAGCTCACAGCCTGGGGATGCTCCCTGGAGGCCTTCCAGAGTTAAAGTGTGTGTCTACAGGACGCTGACTGAGACACTCCATCACTGCCTCACTTGTTCACAGCATGCATGGTTCAGGGCCCCAGGACTGGACTCTGGAAGACCTGGGTTCAAAACCTGGCTGGACCGCTTCTATCCATGCCACCCTGAGCAAACTCGAGCCTCAGAGCCCTCCTCTGTAAAACGTGGTTGAGAACAGTACCTACCTCATAGGAATGTTGTGAGGATTAAGTATGTGATGCTCAAATGCCACCTCCTTGAAAGGCCCTCCCAGATTAACCCAACTGAAAAATCTCCCCATCACTTTCCAAGTCATTCTCCATCCCTTTACTTTGCCTTTTTTTTTTTCTCTTTCTAGCATGTATCATCATTATAGCATGTAGCACCATATGATATTTTAGTATTCCTTGTTTACTGTCTCTCTCTCTCTCCCACAAAATGTCAGCTGTGTGATGGTAGGGACTTTTTTCATTGCTGTATCCCAAGGGTCTCAAGCAGAGTTTGGCACACAGTGAGTACTTAGGAAAAATACTTATTAGTTGAAACACTTTTTGCACAATGACTGGCACAGATTCATTCAAAATAGTATATTCAAGAATACTATCATTATACATTAGTTCATTCACTTATGCATTTATTCATTTACTCTTAGTTGATTCACTTAACCACGTGTATTTCTTGAGTACCTACTATAGGAAATAGTTCTTGTAGGGCTAAAGTGAAGACTGAATGAGATGCATGCAGGGGAAGCACCTAGCATGGGGCTAGACATAGGACCCAAATAAAATGGGCCCCGTGCCCCCCTCCTCCATGGCTGTGGGGGCTGGGAGGAGCTCCCACCATGGGCAGGGGTATTCTCAGGGCTCTTGCTCTCTTCCTCTGTGGCTGCTGTGCTCTGCAAGACGCCAGGTGGCAGCCTGGTGCACGGAAATGCCTTGGCTACTGCCTGCTTCGGGGAACAGAGATGCTGGGGAATCAGGGATCTGCCTGAGACTCAAGGGGTGGCAGGAAATGATTAGGAAGATGGTTTCTGGGGATGGGATTCAGAGACCTAAGTCCTTCAGGGTTTGAATCATGTGCAAAGAGCAAGACCCCAACAAGGAGAAGAGAGAAAGAGCAGCAGGTTGCAGTGGAAAGGGCACTGGGGTCAGCACTGGACATGTATGGGCTCCAGCCTAGCTCAGCCACTTTTCTGCTGTGTGACATTGGGTAAGTGTTTTTGTCTCCCAGAGCACCTCCTTCAGCACCTGTAAAATGGGTCTTCTGATACCCACTCTGCAGGGTTGTTAGGAAGAGTAAAGTGGAAAGGCGTTCTGAGCTCCTGGCTCCATTGATGTTTTGTTTGTTTGTTTGTTTGAGGAGGTACCGGGGATTGAACCCAGGATCTTGTAAATGCGAAGCAGGCACTCAACCACTGAGCTACATCCACTCCGCTCCATTGATTTTTATTGACTTGGAGGAGAGAGTGCCTGTGTGAGATTAGAGATCCAGGAGGTAAAGGGAAACTTTCTTCTGCCTCACACTGTTTGATAAGGATCACTCCAGTTCCTACTTCCCAAGTTTTCACTACATGGTCGGCCAGGTACTTGGCAAGTCCTAAAAGTCCAGCACCATCACTGAGCCCACTCTACAGCCTGCTAGTCAGGGCAGAGGCTGGAGGAGAGCCTGCGACTCTGGAGTTTTCCCCACTCACTTCTCAACCCCAGCTGCTTCCATGAGTATCCAGGCAGGGATGGTTGAATTCTCATTTTACAGAATTCCCATCTTAGAGAAACGATTCTTCTGCCCGTAAGAAATCTGATTTAAGAAACCAGATGCGAAAAGTCACATATTGTATGCTTCCATGTATGTGAACTATCCAGATAGGTAAATTCAGAAAGACAGAAAGCACGTTGGCAGGGGCTGGAGGTAGGGGAGAAGAGGGAGTAACAGCTTAATGGGGTTTTTTTGGGTTGTGATGAAAATGTTGGGTAACTCAATAGAGGTGGTGGTTGCAAAACATTACAAAAGTATGAAATACCATTGAACCGTTTACTTTAAAATGGCTCATTTGACTTTATGTGAATTATACCCCAATACATTTTTAAAAGAAGTCTGATTTAAGAATGTGTTACTGCTGTTTTAACCATGAAAGCTAAGGGCTGGGGCAGATGAAGTGGCTTTCTAAACCTTGAAATCCAAAGGCTGGAGCTTTTCTCCCTCTAATGAGAGAGAAAGGACCAGCATCCACCCCATCCAGCCCTCCACCTGTTTATTTACCTATCCTATTATTCAGCTACCACTATATCTTGCCCTCTGTCCACTCCCTTCTTCTCCATTCAATCTTCTATCAGTCTGTCCATCCATCCAGCAGAACCATGACCACCTTCTCTATCCCAGAGAACATAATTTCAGTAATAAGCATCTCCAGCTTGGCCCCTAGCCTCAGGGAGTCCCCCGCTCCAGGTCCCATGGAAGAGACACAATCTTGAAGAATTATACCACCATATGATGAATGCTCACTCACGGGAAGCTTAGGAGGTTGTGGAAACATTAAGCCTGAACAGCTAATTCAGGATGAATTTGGGAGTGGGGTGGGTTGTTGGGCACGGTTTCCTCGAGGAAGCAACTTACAAGTGTAGACCCCAGGAATAAACCAGAAGAAACCAAGAAAAGTGGTTTCGGTAGCAGGGGAGGGAGCTAGAAGGATTTAAGAGAGACCCTTGGCACCAGACTCCAGGTGGGGGGAATGGGGGTGGGGGCGTTGCCGCATGGCTCATGGCAAAGAGTTTAGAGTTTGTGGGAAGGGCCATGAGGAGTGAGCCAAGGAGGCATGGAGGGTTTTAAGCAAGACATCTGCATTTTAGGCAGTGTAGAGGCTGAGCTGGAGAGGGCAGGATGGGAGATGGCGGGAGACAGGAGAGGAGCCTTTGTGGGGCCGGGGGCAGGGGTGGGGAGTAGAGGCGTCGTGAGAGGGGACAGAACTGAGGGGGTCTGGTTGGGGTGCTCAGCCCCTCCCCATCGCGTCCCAGCTGCCCTCTGCAGGGCCTCCTTCCCTCTGTCCATCCACCTTTCAAGCCCTACCCGTTGTGTCCTGCTGGGATCTGATGCTACGGGGTCCTCAAGCCTCATCACTTTGCAGTTGGTGGTGCCTGCACGCTTCCCCTCCAGCCGCTCTGTGGGGTCTGAGCTGCTGCGGGGAGCAGGAGGGAGGAGAGGGGAGCAGCCCCTGCCAGGACAGTGCCTCTGAGACCACTGAGGGCAGACCTTTCTCACGGCGCCCCTCCGTGCCCCTACTCCCCCCCCCCCCCCAGTGACTCGTCTGCACCTCCTCCTACAACTCCATTGCAGCCCTGGGAGGGGACAGGGATTGTTAGTCCATTTCATGCAGGAGGAAATGTGGAACCCAGAAGGGAAGTTGCCCCAAAGCACACACCTAGAAAGCAGTGGAACTGAGGTTTGACCATGAGTCTGCCTGAGCCCTGAATGCCCTGACCTTTCAGCTCTGCTAATCACTCCCTTAATATCCACCATCTTAAAAATAATTGCTGCAGGGTCCTAGCCACATCTACATTTCTACTTCTACCCATTCTTACTGAGAAGCAGAATAAAATGACGGCAAGCACCTGGGCTCTGGAGCCACAGGGCTCCTCTCCTAGTCAGCAGCTGTGTGGCCTCGGGCAAGTTACTTAGCCTCTCTGTGCCCCTGCTGTCCCACCTGTGAAAAGGGGTAATGAGAATGACTGGCACGTGGGATATTGAGATTGAAGGTGTTTCCACAAACGCTAACATTCACCAACCGTGTACTGTCTACCAGGCACCGTTCTTTCACTTCACAAGTATTTATGCATTTCATCCTCAAAACAGGCTTCCGAGGCAGGCATTGGTATTATCCTTGCTTTACCCATAAGGAAACTGAGACACACAGAGGTGAAGGAAGTTGCCCTCAGCCACACAGCTAGGAAATAGCAGAGGCAGGGTTCAGACCCACACAGGCTGAGCCCCAAAGCCCAGTTCTTACTGATACACCCCCAGGGGTGGGAGTCATGCTCCATGAGCGTGGGCTCTGATAACTGCAGCCATCACTGTCTCAGCTGAACCTCAACGCTCAGCTGTGAGGGGTGAGGGGAGCGAGGCCAGAGGCAAAGGCCGCTTAGGGCTCTGGGAAGTCGGCTCCAGTGAAGTGACAGATATGAGCAGGGTCCCCTCTGTTTGGCCTGAACAGGAAACCTGAGCAGCCAGGCTCTCCCTGGGGAGTGAGGCTAGGGGCTGGGGAAGTCCCCTGGGGCTGCTGTAGCAAAGAACCACAAACTGGGTGGCTTAAAACAATGGGCATTTAGAGTCTCCCTGTTCTGTGGGCTGGAAGTCCCCCCTCAAGGTGTGGGCAGGGCACTCCCTGAGGCCCCTAGGGGAGGACCCCTTCCCCTCCTCTCTCCTGGCTTCTGGCCCGTGGCTTGCCTCAGGGCTCATATGTTCTCCCCTCTCTGTCCAAATTTCCTCTTCTTCTAAGGACATCAGTCATATTGGAACAAAGGCCCATCCTACTCCAGTATGACATTTAGCACCTCATTCCATCTGTCATGACCTTATTTTCAAATAAGTTCACATTCCGAGGTGCCAGGAAACAGGACTTCAACATAGCTTTTGGGGGATATGCAATTCAAACCATAACATATGGAGATTCAGGTCTGTGCCGTTCCAGCCTGGAGCCCCAGTTCCAGCTCTTGGCCTGTACACCCCCCTCCCCCCTATACTCCCAGCAGCTAATATTAGCAATGGTACTGACTGGGCATGGGGGCCCTCTCAGGGGGTCCCGGGTTCTAATTACCGGGGCCATCTGAGATCAGCAGCCCTTTGCTCAGTGCAATTAGAAGGCCCCAGGCCTGTGGGGGCTTAAGGAGAAATGCAGGAGCAAGAGGGTACGCCCCCTGTTCCCTCACCCTCTGCCCCCAACCCCTGCTCCCCCCTGCCCTACCCACCCCCTCTCTCAAGAACGCCTCCCTGGCAACCTTCACGCGTCATCAGAAAGGGGTTTTAGAGCCTCTCCTATCCTCACGTTAATTAAAAGGAAACGTCCTCCTGGAGCTGTTGGGCTGGTTTTTCTTTTCCTCCCCGGCCCATTTGCTTGGCCTCTGAGCCGGAGCCTGGTGCCTGGCTAATTGAAAGTTACAGGTGAGCAAGTACACGGTCCTCTTGGGAGGCAACGAGGAGAGGCACAAGCTGGCGCTGGCTCCCAGCTTTTCAGGCTGGTGGGGAGAGAGCATGACTGAGGCTGGGTGGTGAGAATGTAGACTGAGGGTCTGGAGGTGCCCCTCCACGACGCAGACCCAGACGGAAGCCCCAGACGCCAAACATAGCCGAATTCTAAATAACCCATGTGAAAAAAATAAAAAATAAATTAAAAATAAATAAATAAATAAATAACCCATGTGCTCACTCTCCTCGGAAAAACGACAAAAGAGAGGGAAATGAAGGGCCCCAGAGTGCACCCAGTCTCCCACCAGCTGGAGATAAACGTTGCTAACACCTGGGTGTGTACAGCCTTCCGGAACTTTCTGGGCACTTTGCACAAACAAATGATTTTTATTGTCTTCCCCCCCTTTGATTATAAAAGTGATAGATGTTCATTCTAAAGAGCTTGGAGAATAGTTTTTTTTTTTATTTTTTTTTTATCCACTCACCCATAACGTCATACTCAGAGACTGTGTGTGCAAAGTAAAGTGTCAAGGGTGTGGATATGAAAGCGGGCTCTGGAGACAGTCCTGGCCTCAGCAAGGAGCTTAACTGCCTATGCCTGAGGTCTCCAAGGTGGAATAAGAATCTACCAGAGTGGCTACCTCAGGGAGTTGGTATGGGAAGGATGAGATGATCGAGTATCCTGCCTAGATGCTTCACTGCTCAATAAATTTAGCCAGAATGGGTGCAGTTGATGTTAACCTTTGGGGAGATTTCCTTTCAGATCAATATAACATAACAAACATAACAAACATAACATAACATAACATAACATAACATAACATAACATAACATAATACACTATGTATATATACTTTATACATAGCGTATACAGATTATTTAATTTTGAACATTCTATGTCATTTATTTTTCTTTTCCAACATCACTTTTAATTGCTGCATCATGTTCTATGACCTGGGTGAGCCACAGATTATCCTGCCAACCCTACTGTTGAACTTCTAATTGAATTCCTTTCTTTGGTTGTTGGTATTATATATAATACTGCAATGAAAATTTTTAATACAAATCTTGTTCAGCATTTCTCAGTATTTCCTAAGAGAATCCTAGAAGTAGAATTCCCGAGTCAAGAGGAAGAAACATTCTTGTTATATACTAGTACCAAATTATATACAGGAAGTTTTTTTTAAAAAATCAATGTACGCATCTGTCTTACATCTATTAATATGTTCATTTCACTGCATCTTTCCTGATTCTGCCAATTATAAGTTTTAAGAACTTTGCAGATTTGATGGATAAGGAAGATCTCTCTAGTTGCTTTAATTATCAAGTGAAAAGATGAATATTTTGGTAGTTGTATGACAATGAGCAAGTTTCTCAATCTCTTTATCCCTCTGGTGCCTTACCTGTAAACTAGGGATAATAATAGTAATATCTATTACCTGGGGTGGTTGTTAAGGTTAGAGTTAATACATATAAAGCTTCTAGAGCCCTTCCTGGTAAATGACACACAAGCCTCCCGAGGTATTATTTTCTTTGTTGCTGTTGCCCAATTCCACAGGCATAATTCAGGCCCAGCTTTTGATTTTTGTACAGGTCTCATGTCTGCTCACCTTTCTAAGCCTTGGTTTCCTCAAGAGTAAAACGAGGCTCTTTCCTGCCGAGCTTGACCATGATTCTCCCACGAGCACCTTCATGACCTGAGCTTCCCTCTGGCCTTCCCTGTCTGGGCCAGTTAAGGTGCCTGAAGGAGCGCAACGAAAGGGCTCTGCCAGCAAGGGTACCTACCATCTCCTCCCACGAGAAGCCTGGAGGCGGGCCAGCGTGGAGGCAGACCAAGCTGTCACAGGCCTGAGTTCCATCTCTCTTCCTGCAGTCTTGGAGGGTTGGCTCGTCCACTCGTGGTCCTAAGATGGCAGCAGAACCTTCAGGCATCACTACCACACACAGCTGCAGACAGCAAGAAAAGGAGGAAGTTTCTCTTCAAGCCTATGTATCTGTAAACTCTCAATTGAAGTACATAAAGAAAAGTGCACAAAAGTAAGTATAGACTCAATTATTTTCATGTAACCAACAGATCAAGAGACAGACCTTTACCAGCACCCCAGAAGCCCCCCTTGCTCTCCCTGTCACTAGCCCCCAACAAGTGTCACCAATATCCAGTTATCTAACACCATAATTTAGGTGCAGCCTATTTTTGTCCTGTGTAGCTTTAGGGTCTGGCTTCTTTTGCTCAACACTATATTGGTGAGATTCACACCTGTTGTGTGGAGCTGTGGTTTGTGGTTTCTCATTGCTGTGTAGTCTTCTATTACGTGAATACACCACACTTTATCCATTCTCCTATTGACGGATATTTGGTTTTTTCCCGTTTGTAGCCATGGTAGCACAACTAGTGCTGCTATGAAGATTGTTGTACATTTATTTTGGTGAATTTAAGTATGTACTGCCTCTAGGTATATACCTAGAAGTGGAATTGTTGGGTCACAAAGTAGGGATATGTTTGGCATTAGTAGATTCTCGGGCATTGTGGTTTTTTTTTTTTTAACATTATGAAAATTTTCAAACATACAGAAAAGTTGAAAGAATAGTACATTGAATACCCGTACACCCAATACCTAGAGGCTACATTTATAACCATCTCAGCTCCCTTTTGGTTACTATTTACAAAAACTATTTTTCCATCCTTTCACTTGCAACCCATTTTTATCTTTGGATCTAAGATGGGTCATGTTTCTTTATCCATTGTGCAAATTTCTGCCATTTGATTGGAGAGTTTAATCCATTACATTTAAGGTAATTACTAATAAGTTTAGCAAGACTTACTCCTGCCATTTTGCTAATTGTTTTTTGTGTTTTATACCTTTTTTGTCTCTGCTTTCCTCCATTACCACTTTCTTGTATATTAAGATGACTTTTTAATGAGACATTTTGAATCACTTCTCATTTCCTTTTATGTCAATTTTTATAAGATGTTTTCTTTATGGCTACCACGGGGATGACATTTAACATCCTAAATCTCTTATTATTTCATTTGTATGGATACCAACTTGACTTTAGTAGCCCACATATACTTTGTTCCCTATCTTCCTCCCTTCCTCCCTTTTGTTCTTTTCACAAATTGTTCTTTTCACAAATCTTTACGCATTGAGCCCAGTAACAAAGGTTTATGCTTGTTTTTTTACACACTTGAATTTTAAGCCATATAAGATGTAAAAGACAGCATTACTAATGAAAAATACAATAATATTGACATTCATATTTACTCATATATTTACTTACACCGCAGGTCTTTTTTGTTTGTTTGTTTGTTTGTTTTACTTTTTTCATTATTTTTTTTTCCTTTATTTCTTCTTACAGCTTCAAGTTACAGAGTGGTAATGACTGTGTCTCCAGAAATGTTTTTAACAAAACATTTAGCTTCTGGGTCTCCAGAAATGTCTTAATATCTATCTCTCTTTCAGCACTTTAAATATGCCTTCCCATTGTCTTCTGACCTCCAAGATTTAAGAATCTTTATATGTGACACATTGCTTCTCTCTTGCTTTTATTAAGATTCTTTATCCATGGTATTTGGCAGTTTGATTATAAGGTGCCTTGGGTTCATGCTGCTTGGCATTAGTTGAGCATTTTGGATTTATATATTTGTATCTTTCATCACAATTGGAAAGTTTTCAGCCACTATTTCTTCAATGTTTTTTCTGCTCCTTTGTCTCTCTCTTCTCCTTCTGGAACTCCTATGACACATATTTAGGCATGCTTATAGTGTCACACAGGTTCTTCAGGCTCTCTTCTTTTTTTTCCTCAGTATTTGTTCTTCCTGTTTGTTTTAATTAGCCAAAGGGCTGCTGATGCAAAGTACCACAAATGTGTTGGCTTTTATAAAGGGGATTTATTTGGGGGTAAAAGCTTACAGTTCCAAGGCAACATAAGAGCTGCTTTCTCACCAAAGTTAGCTACTGTTGATTCTGTTTTCCAGGCATGTGGCAAAGCAAGATGGCTGCCAGTCTTCGCTGAGGTCTCAGCCTTCCCCTCCAGGCTCACTATCTCCTTTTGAGCTGCTCTGTGAGCCCAGCCTCTCTGAGCCTCTCAAGGGCCTCTGAATTCTTGCACTCCTCCTCTCACATTGCAGAATCAAATATGCCAGTTTCCCTTTCCCTGTGTCTGTCTGTCGGTCCGTTTATATCAAACCCAGTAAGGGGATGGACACTCAACCTGAGTCACGCCAATCCAAAGCCCTAAAGCAGTCTTATCAAGTAATCTAATAAAGGCCCCTCAACTGAATTTAACGCAATAAAAGAGTATCACACCCAGAGGAATATATTAGTTTACAAACATAATATTTCTCTTTGGGGGATTCATAAAATAATTTCAAACTGCTACACTGCTCCTCAAATGGACAATTACAACTGTCTTATCTTTAAGTTCTCTGATCGCTTCCTCTACCTTCTACAATCTGCTGCTGAGCCACTCTTGAATTTTTCATTTCAGTATTGCCCTTTTCTTCTCTTCACATTTGGTTCTTCTTCATAATTTCTATCTCATTACTGAAATTATCATTGTATTCATAACTGTTTCCCTGATTTCCTTTAGTTCTTTGTCCTCATTTTTTTAGTTTACTGATCTTATTTAAGAGTGTAGATATAAATCTTTGATCAGTAATTCCAGAGTCTGAGCTTTCTCTGTAATAGTTTCCATCACATTATTTTTCTCCTGTGACAGGGCCATGCTTTCCTGTCTCTATGTATGTTTTCTCATTTTTTTTTTTTTTTTTTGTTAAAAACTGGACATTCTGTGTATTCTGTTGTGATAACTCTGGAGATCTAGTTCTCCCACTCCTCCATCCACAAGACCAAGAACAAGAGAAAAACAAAAGGAGAGAAAGAAAGAGGAAAGAAATAAAAAACACTAACAGACAAATCATCCCCGTTGCTGCCACCACCACCACACACACACACAAAACAAGATGAAAAAAAAGACAAGGAAAAAAAAAAGAAGAAGAAGGTTCACTGCCTCTCCAAGTCTCTCAGTAGATGCCATTGGGAACCCGGAAGCTGTTGCCTTTAAGGCCAAAACCAAAGGCAGCATCTTTACCCAGACCAAACAGCACAAGAAAGAGAAAGAAGAAACCCAGCCAGAAAAAGGAAGGCACACTGGTGTGAGGCCAGAATCTGCTACTGAGAGCACCAAAACCGAGGCTAACATCTGCACTGGGCCCTCAGGGACCTGCCAGACCAAGGAGCACTGCCCACAAAAGAAATAAAACCAACAACAACAAAGTTTTACTTGCTCCTTAATTCCCAGTGGATGCTGGTGTGAGGTCAGAAGCTGCTACTGCCCAGCAGGCTAAAGTCAAAGCTAGCATATGCACTGGGGCCTCAGGCATCCACCAAAAAAACACTCACACTCAAAAGATTCAAACAAACAAACAAACAAACAAACAAACAAAAATAGCACAGACAGTGCCCTAGTTTCTTACATCCTGGGGGACGCTGGTGGGAGGCTGTGGTAGCTCCTGCCGTCCACAGGGCTGAAGCCGAGGCCAGAGCCCACACTGGACCCTCAGGGATCCCCCAGACTGGCCTCGACCCTGAACCTCAACTTTTGGGGGATGAGATTTCCTCTAGGCTCCCCTGGCCCCAGGCCGCAGCTCCCAGAATCCCAAGCCGGGCTGAGTTTCTGCAGTTGCGGTGCAGTGGAAGGATGGGGCAGCTCACAGATTCGTGCTTTCCCTTATAAAAGCTGAACTCTTGGTAGACTCTCGCTTCCTCTCTCCCTGCTGGAGTTGTTCAAATGTTCAGTCTGGTCGAGGATTACCACCTAGTTAATTCCAATCTTTTTTCCAGCTCATTCATTTTTTTAGTGGAAGGAGCGATCTGTAAAGTCGCCTCCTCTGCCATTTTGTGCCCGCCAGTCTTCTCAAGCATCTATTTTTAAGAGAGAAAAAAAAAAATTTTTTTTCTTTCCAGGCCCCTCCCCCCAACACCTGCCCTTCGCATTTCATTGGCCATAAATGTATACATGCCCATGATTCCACCAATCACTGCCGAGGGAAATAGACTCACAGGATTGACACAGACCAATGGAGATTAATCCTCTGGAGCTGGGCCAGAGCGCCGCCTCCTCGTTTCTCGTGGCCACCCGATAAGGGAACAAAATCTGGGTTTGCCTTGAGGAAGAAGCAGGAAAACGGCCGTGGGTTCAGCAGTTAACTGTGTCATTCACACCATCGCTGGCGACCACCTTGGCAGGCAGAAAAATGGGCTGGTGGGACTCGAGTGTCCCCCAAGGAAGGGGAGCATCACCTATATGGTTGCCAGCGGGCAGCCTGCAGTTGGCTGTCCTGCCTCATGCCCCTTATTATGTCCCCCAAAGGCCTGGCAGGTCCCAGGGGCTCAGAAAATAGGGCTTAGACCTGTGTATTCCATTGGAGTCCATGGAAGCAGGAGGCCTGGCCCAACACCTGCTCTCAGCAGGTCAGGTGAGCTGGAGCTAAGCGCCTTCCAAGTGCCTCCCCTACCTAGGATTCCGACCTTGGGATACTAGTGTATCCCAAGAGGGCAGCAGTGAGCTAAGAGGCCTGCCCCCAAGTTCAGAACAGAGCCTGGCACATAGCAGATGCTCAATAAATATTTTGTAAAGAAAATTTTTGAAGGATTTGAATCCCAGACCTTGAACCTCTCTAGCCTGCAGGTTTTTTTCTCTACAAAAATGGGTAAAGAAAAAAGAGAGAAATTTCTGTCCCGTACTTACAGGGTTTCGTGCTCATCACACCAGCAAGCAGTGTCTGCCACTTCCTCCCATCCTTCTCTTTCTGTAAACTGGCAGAAAGGTCTCTAGTGCTTCCCAGAACCAGCAGTTTCAGCATCATCTGGGAACTTGTTACAAATGCAAATTTTGGGGCCCCCACCACAGACCTGCCACTGAGGTGATTAGAATGCAGGCTAAAGTTTAAGAAACTCAGGGTCCCAGGTGAAGCTGATGCTGCTGGACCCTCCAGCTTCTGATTTAATTCATCTGGGGCCTGGCTAGGTATAGTTTTAAAGCTCCTCAGGTGGTTCTAATATATAGGCAGGGTTGAGGACCATTGCTTTAAAGTTTTGGGGAATGTTCTGTGTCTTCATTTATTCACTCATTTATATTTACTTGTTTGTTTATACTTGCTTGTTTCTATGGGGAAAACTGTTTAATCTGCCTGTTGATATTCTTGCTTATCCATCCACCCATTTCAACCCACACCTAGTTGTTGAGCTTTGACAAAGTTGGTTCTGACAATCTAGTTGGGGGATGAGAATGGAAATAAGTAATGTCAGAAGTGCTTTTGAGTACAGTTGGGGAAGTTTCAGGGGCCTGCAGGGCATGGGGTGGAAACTTGTGTGGTAGCATGGAGTTGTATAGCCCAGAAAAACATGTTCTTTGTCTTAATCCATTCCTGAGGGTGTGAACCATGCTAAAGAGGACCTTTTGCTGAGGCTCCTTCGTTTAAAGTGTGGCCCAACTGAATCAGGATGGGTTTTAATCCTATCACTGGAGGCTTCATAGGGAAGGTCACAAAGAGAAAATGTGGCTCAAGCAGTTGAGCTCCCACCTACCACATGGGAGTCCCCAGGTTTGCTTCCCGGTGCCTCCTGGAGAAGACGAGCAAGACAGTAAGCTGACGCAACAAGGAGACACAAAGAGGAAAGACAATGAAAGACAGCAAAGCAGGGAGCTGAGGCGGCTTAAGCAACTGAGCACCTCTCTCCCACATAGGAGGTCCCAGGTTTGGTTCCTGGTGCTCCCTAAAGAGAAGACGAGCAGGGAAGCGGATGTAGCTCAAGTGATTGGGCATCCATCTATCATATGGGAGGACCTGGGTTCGATCCCCGGGGCCTCCTGGTAAAGGCGTGCAGGCGAGCCAGGCCCATGTGGCAAACCACGCAGCAAGATGACGACGCAACAAAAGAGAGACATGGGACAGTCAAGGCGAGATGTGCCAGAAACCAGGAACTGAGTTGGCGCAAGTGAAGGGGTGCCTCTCTCCCACATCAGAGGTCCCTATGATCAAATCCCGATGAAGCCTGGAGGAGAAAAAAAGAAAATAAGAAGAGAAGGCAAGAAACAGACACAGAAGATGACCCAGCTAATAGGCACAAAAAACTGGGGGTGGGGGTGGGGGGAGACAAGCAGACACAGAGAGCAGACAGCAAGCCCAAACACCGGCAGGAGTAGGGGGGCAATAAATAAATTTTTAAAAATCTTTTTTAAAAAAAGAAAAACCACAGGAACAGCCAGAAGCTGGACGTCACTGGAAACTGGAAGACAAAGGAGATGCTGCCACGTTCCACTGCCATGTGACAGAAAAGTCAAGAAACTCCAAAGATGGCTGGACAGCCAGACATACTGACCTCAAGAGGAAGCAAGCCTTCTAGCCTCTGAAACCATGAGCCCAAAACTCCTCTTGTTAAGCCAACCCAATTTACGGTATTTGTTTTAGCCGCCAGGGTTAAAACAGCCTGGTTCAGGGAAGGGTCCTGGGAGGAGAGGGTGCTCCAGAGGGCTCTTGAAGTATGGGCAGGAGTTCACAAAGCAGATTGGAGGGTGGGAAAGGGTACATCTAGCAGAGGGCAGAGCCAGAGCAAAGCCATAAATGAAACAGCCAGGTGGGCGTGCCGTGGACAGGCTGCCGGTGAGGCTGAAGGCTGGATGCAGCAGGGAGTAGAAGGAGACTAGATAGGAGGCCATCAGATCAGAGGAGCCTTGCAGGGGCAGGGCCAGGAGTTTGGATTTTGTTCTCAGTGCAGGGGGAGGCGTTAGAGGGTTGTCAGCAGGCAAGCCCAAGGATCTGACTTACGCCTTAGAGCCCTCTGGCTGCCAGCTGGACAATGGATTGGAGGGTTCAGGGTGGAAGCCAGGAGATGATTAGGAGGACACTGCAGCTGCAGGTGAACCCAGGTGGTAGCCAGACCACCAGGACGCTGCAGTGGGAGAGCTGGCTGGGGGTGGAGCTTGGCAGCTGAGCTCTGGCTGAGGCTGAGCTATAGCTCCAAAAATCCCTGTTGGCTCTCAAGTCCCGCTCCCCGGGTGGTGGGGGCAGCTGCAGGCTCCATGTGACCACAATTAGTCTGATTTGGGGGTCAGCTCTCTCACTTTAAATAAAGTCTAATGAGGCCACTGTTTTGTTGCAAAGTTTCAGTTTAAAAATACTCTAAGATTTTAAAATTAATTTTTTAATGGGCCAGGACTTGGCAACACAGCTTCAGGGAAATGTTACCCCTGGGGTGGGGCTGAGGAAGGAGAGCAAATGCTTCTGCTTCCAATAGTGAATGTCGCAAGTCTCTTTCCCCACTGGACCAATTCAGAAACCGTCTGCTGCCAGGAGAATCATAGACTCAGGCCCAGGTGTGCAGCCATCCTTCCTTTCATCCCTGTCACCCCCGTTTGCACACCCCTGGGGATGGGGAGCTCACACACTGCTGAGACAGCCTGTTGTGTTGATGGAAGTCCTAACTTTGGGAAAGTGCTGCCTTAGGTTGAACTGGCTCTGTCTCCTGGCATCCCCCTTCTACCCCGAATACACAGCTTTGGCCTCTCCAGGTCACAGAATACTCTGCACTTCCTGCCTCCATTCATCCATTCATTCATTTGGTAATAAATGGGTTTCTTAAAAAAAATTTATTTCTGGTAAAATTTTATTGTAGTAATATATATAACTCAAAACTTCCCTTTTCAACCTCTAAAAGTGTACAATTCAATGGTATTAATTACATTCCCAATATTGTGCTTCAGTCACCAATATCTAATTCCAAAACATTTTTATCTCCTCAGAAAGAAACTCTGAAACAATTAAGCAACAATTCCCCTTTCTATGGGATTTGCGTGTTCTAGGTATTTCATATAAGAGATTGTGTGATATTTGTCTTTGTGTCTGGATTTTCTCATTCAAAATTATGCCTCCATGTTTATAAATATTTTTTTAAAGCAAGTCAAATTCATTTTTCCAAGCATCAATTTCTTCAATCATAAAATGGAGGTAATCAGAGCCTCCTTCTGGGCATTTTGTGGGTATTAAATGAGATAAAGTTTAGTTAGGCAGGGCTTTTTTAGTTAGTGTGTATTGCATGCTTACAAAATGCCAGGTCTCAGAAAAAGGAAACCAAAAGCCCATCTTTTTTTGGGCACTGACATGTACCAAACATAGTGCCAGGACCAGGGACACAGAGACAAATGAGACACACACACCCCATTGTCCCACCCACCTCCTCCCCCCAGGCTCATAGGCCAGTGGGGCAGACAAGTGCACTGAGAGAGTGACATGAGAAGGAGCTCTGGGGACCAAGAGGAGGGGCCCCCAACACAGCCTGGGGCTGTGGCAATCCCCAGAGGCTTCAAGGAGGAGGTGACTTCTCAGCTGAGACCCGAAGGAGAATTTTGCCAAGAGAAGAGAGATTACATGATGGAAGTGTGCGAGTGGAAAGGAGTCCTGGTCCCAACCAAAGCCTCATCTCCCTCTCCCCGTCCTCATCACTGAGTAGAGGAAAGCCCCATCCCCACCACCCTGTGCCGCGTTCACCAAATGAGGACAGACAAAATCGAATGTTTAAATGGTGAGATTAAATGTTAAATTAAAAACTAAATATTAAATGTTTAAATATTTCAGACAGAAGTTGCAAAACTAGTAGGATTCCTATATACCCTTCACCCAGATTTCCCAAATGTTATTTTTCCATTTACTTGCTTTATCATTCTCTCTCTCTGCACACACACACACACAGTACATATGTGTCTATTATTATTTTTTCTGAATCAGTTGAGCATAATTTTCAGACATTAGTCCTTTACTCCGAAATACTGCAGCATGCATTTCCTAAGAATAAGGACATTGCCTTATGTAACCACAGTCCTGTGATCAAAATCAGGAAATTAACCTTGATACACTACTATTATCTAATCTACATACCTTATTCAAATTTCACCAATTGTCTCACTAATGTCCTTTATAGCTAAAGAATAACTGGACCAGGCTCCAATCTAAGACCCAGTATTGTATTCAGTTGTCACGCTTTTCTTACTCTGAACAATCCATCAATCTTTCTTTGTCTTTTATCACCTTGCCATTTTTCAAAAGAGATAAGGCCAGTTGTTTTGAAGACTTTCCCTCAATTTGGGTTCCTGGATTAAGTGTTTCTTGATGTGTGTGCGCAGCAGACCTTCCACATCAAAAAGCCTTGAGTGCAGCAGACCTTCCACATCAAAAAGCCTTGAGTGCTAGTAGGAACGCAATCCCTGGGTCCCAGCCCAGCCTGCCTGCATCAGAATGTCTAGCTTGGGGCCTGGGGATCTGCTCTTTATCTAGCACCTTCTCTGATTCTTATGTGCACTGCTGGTTTAATGCGTTCTTCGTTCTTTGTGGCAAGACACAGTTAAGGTTCTTTTGTGCTCCGGGCCTGCAGGCTGGTGCTTCCTCGCATGGTCCTTGTAAATACAGTCTGTGCATCTCTACTCTGGAGCCCCCATGCAGGCTCACTAGGACAGTGCAGGCTCTTAAATCTAGGTGGAAGAGCTGGGGCTAACCCTTGAGGCTCAGGCAGAAAGGAGGCAGAAGCCCCCCACATCCAGGCTGTGAGTTTTTCCTGATCACCTTCCTGCCTCAAATCTGCCTGGCTTGCCCTTTACCCATGTGTTCTTGAACCTTGGCCTTGTGCCCTGTGCAGTGTTTCTGCTCATGGGGGTCCCTGTGATGCAGTGGAAAGGTCTGGCTGGGCTCAGTGGTCGAGCCCCAGGACTTACTAGCCATGCAGCCTTGGGTAAGTTGCTTTCCCTCTCTGAGCTTCAGGATACTCATCCATAAATAGGAATAATAATCCTCACCTTTTTGCAGGTTTGTGGCGGGCAGTAAAAGGTATTCCATATGAAAGTACTAGGCAAGTAGAAGGTATTCAGTAAATATGAATGTCCTTTCCTCGTCCCTGCATTCCTGTAATTAAAAAACTAGAACCTAAAAAAAAAAAAAAAAAAAAAAACTAGAACCTTGTGCCAGCAAGATCTCCCTTTCAGAGAGAATATGCTATAGTCACTGCAGTCAGCCAAGGGTTTCCAGCCTTTGGAATCTGCTGGAAGTCCCTGCTTCCCCAGCAGCTCCCAGTCAAGGGCTGAGACAATGGGGTACTAGAACCTGGGCATATCTCCAATGTGGGTCCCTTAATGGGCTGTCTTTGTGCTGGGGCTCCCTGTGGTCTGAGACTGGCTGAGACAACCCAGAGCTGTGCCACAGTCCAAGGCTCTTCCTTCCCAGCCCTCCTTCCTTCTGCCTTTTCTTTCACAGGGCCTAGGCCATTAATGTGGCCCAAGAGGTCTCCCTGCCCATTCCTGCTCTCTCCCCACCTTTTATCATTTACAAATCCCAACAAATCCCCCACAAATCCCTTACACTTCTAACTTTGTCTTAGCATTTGCTTCCTGGAGGATCTGCACTGACATGAACCTCAAGAAAAAATACCAACAAACTCTCTTGAAAACATCAGGTGCGGTACCCAGTGAAAACATTGCTGGGACATCTGATTTCTCCTTAGACAATGTTATGATATTATTAGAGCTCTCCATCATCTTGGTCTCCCTACCCTGTCCCCATTAGCATCTTTAGTACAAGAAAACTTTCCTCAAAAAGCAAAATATGCATAATCCTTAATTGCATGTACATAGTAATGAGATGTCACTGTCAGTAAACTGTCCTCCTCCATATTGGCAAACCCATGTTGCTTTGTGATTTTTAAAAATACAGTTTGCTGGTGGTAAGAATATGGAGAAACATGGGAAAAATACAATTAATGTAAGCTGTGGACTATATAGTTAACATCAATACTGTAATATTCTTGCATCAATGCCAAAGATGTACTGTGTTAATAATGGGGGGTGGTATAGAAAAAATATACTAAATGTACGCCATAGAGCATAGTTAGTGGTCTGATGATATTATCTCATACTTTGTAACAAATGTTCCACAACAATGTAGTGTGTTGGTGGAGGGGTGTTGTGTGGGAATTCCACATATGTGCGTGATTATTTTATAAGTTCACATCTTCTCTAATAAAAAATATTAAAAAAAAAAAACAGTTACTATGTTTTTTTTTTTTTTTTTATTATGGGTAAAAATCAAAATTCTCACAATACATACAAACATATGTTTTTCCCTTTATAGAAGTAAAGCCTTGGTCTGTGACACAGACAGAAGGTGCTGGATACTGGAAAAGGCCCATGGGGAGCTGGTGTGTGCAAAAATGGTACGGGGGCCCGAAGGGGATATGGCCAGAGCACTAACACGAGGATAATTCATACCTTGCAGGATTGACCTGAGGGTTAAATGGGAAAATGTTTGGAAGGTTTTGGGTACAGGACCTCATGCTCAGCAGGACTCAGTAAATGGTCATTATCATTATCACTATCACTATCACTATCACTATCATTCATTATCATTATCTTTCTCATTATCCTTACTACTACCATGGTCACAACACCCAATTTGAGTAGGGTGGTCCTGACAAGAGTTTGGTGAGCTCAAAGTTTGTCCCAGAGAAAGTTCTAAATGGATCATGCAAGGGATGATTTGTGAGGACAAAGAAAGGAGTAGTCATCTGGCACTATTGCGAGGTCATAGAAAACAAGTCCATGGAAGGACCCAATTGGAGCTTTTACTATTTGCCAGGCTCCGTTGTAATCATTTTACATTTATGAAGTCAAGGACATTAATCCTCAACCCCTTGAGGAAGGTGGAACAAGAGTGACAATTACTCCCATGTTTCCAAGTGTGCCCTGCTACACCTGGCACCTCCAAGGCGGGTGCTAGACCACCAAAATGAGACTTGTAAAGAAACTGGCTGAAAATGGCTTTTTCCACCATCTCAAACTATAAAAGGGTTGAAGTTAGAGGAGCCAGGAAATGGAAAATGGGACGAGGATTTCTTTGGGAGAAGATACATATATATATCAATACTGTCATTTAATTGCCTAAAAGATTTAACGAATGTTTTCAACACATATAAGGAAAGGTGTTAACATCCTTAATATATACATATTTTTAAAAAATCCTGCCAAACAAATAAGACAAATACCCAAATACCCAAACAAAATGCCTGTGAGCTGTTGATTCACAAAATAAATAAAATAAATAAAAAAGGCCAAAAAAAAAAAATGACCAGAGGTAGTGGCACCTGGCCTGGAAAGTGCCCGTCAAGGCAGTTTTAAAGAGGAGAAATACAAACCTGTGTCAAGCCTGCAGCCAAACATTTTGTGAGCTGATGGAAATCCAGGTTCCACCTGCAGCCCTGGACCTGGAGATGCCAATGGTCCCTTTTTCCATATTATAGAGAGCCCTGCGGAAATCACATAATTACCCACCATCAGGGAACACTGGGTACCCGAAATGCCACATATCTTTGCTTTTGCCTGGAATGCCGTCACCCTGGTTACCTCACGCTCATCAGGAGCTCTAATTAGCAGCCACATCTGATAAATAAAAGGGGGGGTGGGGAACAGCTTAATTATTATGCAACAGTTTGGCAGACAAAATCCTTCCAGACATGGGGCTGTGGGTAGGGGATGGACCCTGGTTAAAGAGGCCCTTCTAAGGGAACATTGTGGAAACCTTTGCTATAACCAGCTATTTCTTGAAGGCTCATTTTGGACCAGGCACTGTGCTATATGTTTTCCTGGTTTTAACTCATTTCATCTTAAAATTAATTTGAGGAGGAAACTGAGGCAATCTGAGGAGGAAACTGAGGCATAGAGATCTAAGTCTGGCCCCAAAACCAGTGACCTTAACTGCTCGTACACTGTCTTTCCCTGTTCATTCATTCATTTATTCATTCATTCACTCAACCACTATTTGTTGAATTCATACTGTATCAGGTGCTGTTCTAGGCATTTGGGACACAGCAGTTAACTAGAAAAGGTCCTTGCCCCCCTGGAACTTCCTTTATAATATGGGAGAAAGACAATAAATTAATACATCTATAATTTATTAATTAAAAATAAATAATAAAGTAGAGAGAGATGGGGGAGGGTGTTACTTTAGCTGGGGTGATCAGGGGAGGTTTCTGTGAGAAGGTGACATTTGAGCAGAGACCTGAATATAGTGACAGAGCCAGACTTGAGGATATCTGGAGGAAGAGCAAACCACGCTAGAGGAATAGCAGGTGCAAAGGCCCTGAGGCAGGATGTGTTCCCAGTCTTCCTAATGGAAATGAAGGTGCTTTTCTGCCCATGCCTCTGTGTTCCAATCCTCTGGACTTTAACCTACTCTGCCCCTCGGCCCTCTGCCCAACTCCTCCTCCTCCTTTATCTCTGGGCAGAGTTTGGACCCCAGTTTGACCAAAGTTCCTGTGAATGTCATCTTTGGCTACCAGATTAGGTGGCTTCTTCTCCAGCAGGTCAGCTCTTGGTGACCCCAAAAAACCCCTGAACAAAATTCCAAGCAGAGGGAAGAGTGAGTGCAAAGGTCTTGTGGCAGGAACAAAGTTGGAGAGTTCAAGGGTCAGAGAGATGACCTATATGATGGAGTGCCATGAATGAGGAATGAGTGATATGTGTTGAGGTCAGAAAGTTCAACAGTGGTCAGATCAGAGAGAGCATTAGGGGCAAGAGTTGGGAGATGGAACTTTTTTCTAGATGTGATGGGAAGAGCCACTTTAGAATTTTAAGCAGGGGAATGACCTGATTTGATTTATGTTTTCAAAAGAGCACTCTGGCTCCTCTGGAGGTAGGGAGATAAGTGTGTTGCAGCGGTTGGGTGAAGACGGGAGTCTGGACTGACCAGAGGCAGCGTTCCTGACTTCCACCTCTGGCTCTATCCAACAGTAGTCCCACCCTGGCCTGTCTCAACCCATTCCTTAACAAGCCCAGTTCCTCTCCATCTGCCTTTGGATTGGTCCACAGCACAAAAGCCTTGTGCTAGAAATTGGAGCAGATGGGTGCAGCCATTGGGAGACCCACATCAAGCAAGGACTGTCAAAGGGTTATTTGGAGAGCTAGTGGTTTGCTCAAGTGGGCCTTTTGTTGATTTTTGCCTGCCTAGCATCTATGCCCCCACTTTCTCTTTTGGGATCCACATGTCCTTGATGCTCAGTCCCTGTGCTCAGGTGCAACTATTTCCCAGATCTGGTCAATCAGCATATTCCTTTCTCTTGGCCACACCAATCAGCCAGGAGACTGGCATGTGATATAGATTGGCCCAATCAGACCCAGTCCCAGAATTGTGATGGAAGTATTGGGGACAAGAAGCTTACTTTCTCATTTGGTTGCCAATTTGGTAGGAGGCAGGCCTGAAGCTACTAGAAGCCAGTTTCTTCCCATCACTAAGGGTTGAGACAGGGCAGAGGAGAGCTGAGCTGAAAGGTGGAGATTGATTCCTGAAGCCATCCTTTGAGCACCTGGATCCAACTGCACCTGAAATCAGTACCCCTGGAATTTTGGGGATCAACAAACTCTCATCAATGCTTAAGACAGTTTGACTGAGAGTTTCTGTCAGTTGCCTATAAATGTGGTAGATTTCCTGAGAGTATTTAAGAAGAGCTTTTCTTTGGATTCTTGCTTTGCAAAGTGTGGGAGAAGGACCACTCAGAAAAACCTGAGCGCTTGTGAGAAATGCAGACTCTCAGGCCAGGATTTGCTTTTTAACAAGCTCCCCAGGTAATTTGTATGCATTTTACAGTTAGAGAAGCACTTCTCAAGAGACAAGCCAAATAGAACCAGACGACCTTTAATATTCTACCCAATCTTGAGGCCTCAGACCTGTTTCCATCTTTCCCCTGAAAAGCAGAGGAATGAAGCGGGGGAGGGCCCTGGAGAAAGCACCTTAGTGTCGGATGAGGGAGTGGACCCTAAACGATATCATTGTTGCCTTGTTGGAAAGGTGAAGTTCACATTCCAGATTCCCTTTTCTTTGAAGTTTGAATTTTAAGTACTTATGGTTTGGGGAAAGAAGGGTCAGGAAGGGGTTTAGCCGGCCAGCCACAGAGAGCAGGAAGGAGAAGAAGCGGGAGAAAGAGGTGGGTGGGTGAGAAGTAACTGGTACCCCCACCCAAGAGAGGGCTTCGTATTTAACCCTTTGCTTTCCTGGGAGAAACCCACATCCTTTTTTGTGATGCTCATAACAAAACCCTTGTTTCCCAGCAGAGCAGAGTGGTAGAGAGAAAGGCCTTTCCTTGCTTTTCATTCAGAAATGAGAGAAGTGTTGAGGGGGTGGGGCTGAGAGGGCCACACTGCCAAATCAGTCTCCTGTGAGTCGAGGAGGTTGTCCTTTTCCTCCGTCCTTAGCAGGTAGTAGGTGTTCCAAAATATCTGCTGAAAGACATGACCACTAAATGCAACCTGTGATCCTGGGTCGGATCCAGGGTCAGAAAAAATTTGCTAGAAAGGACATTATTGGGACAATGAGAGAAATTGGATATGGGCTGTAGGTTATAGAATTGTGGCAGTGGGAAATTTCCTGAACTTGATAAATGCATTGTGGTTTTGTAAGAGAACATCCTTGCTCTCAGCAGTCATGCTGAAGTTTCTTTTTTTTTTTTTTTTTTAAAGATTTTATTTATTTATTCATTTATCCCCCCCTTGCTGCTTGTGCTCGCTGGGTCAGCTAACTACGCCGTGCGGGCGGGCTTTGCCTTCACCAGGCGGCCTCGGGAACCGAACCCGGGGCCTCCCATATGGTAAACGGGAGCCCTACTGATTGAGCCACAGCCGCTTCCCCATGCTGAAGTTTCAAGAGGAGCAGAGTCCAAATGTCAGCAACCTACTCTCAAATGGTTTATCAAAATAATATGTGTGAGAGAAATAATAATAATATGTATTGTCCTGTCAACTTGGTTAAAACTATATTGCCACAAATCCCCTTCTCTGTATGATTCTGGGTTAGAGTTGACCAAAAGTGACATTTGCCCAAGATTTGGAAGGCAGAAGTGAAGCAAGTGCCATTGCTCTCTGAAGGTCTTCAGGGTCATAGGCACTCAGAGAGGTGCGGGACGTCACAGCTTGTCCTGCCCCAGCCCGCCCTGTGCTCTGTGACCAGCACTGGCTCCAGAGGTGGCAGCTTTGCAGAGGCAACGGTCTTCTCTAGGCTATTCCCAGAGCCCACTGCAAAAGGAACACGCAAATTCAAAAGAGCAAGAAAAAAGTGCCGTTAGAGGTACTGAAATAGAAAGCTTTCCCTTCTTTCCATGGTCTTTCTCTTGGCTGGTGATGGTGTTTTATTTTCTATGGAATGTCATTCTAAGGAAAATCAAACACTTAAATTATTAGCATAGATTTCACTGTTCATCTTTATATTGTGCAAATGCAAACACAAGAGCATTTAACCCATAAAGAATTTGTATTTCAGACCTTGCCCATGCATATGCATTTCTTTCTTACTGGAATGGTGGAAACCTACAGATTGTTTCCATCTCACTTCTTAATATGCACACGTTCTACTGATGACTAAGGAAGGGCTGAAAGGAAAAGGAGCCATGGGCTGCTCCACCTCTCCCTTCCCTTCTATGCCATCGTTGTCAGCACACATGGTCGGCTGGTAGTGGAAAGTTCCTTGAGTAAGAAAGGATACATTAGGGCTCCTTGGCCGTTTCTTAGCATGTCACTGCCATCTTTCTGCTTTGGAAGTAAGTTCTGGTTCAAATGGAACCTTCCTTCTCTCCTCTCTGTGGCTGGCCGGTTGCACCCCTACCTGGCATCAAACGGCTGCCAGCAGGTGCTCTTCCGCCACCCCTTACACAGTTTTGGACTTTACACATTTTTCTGGTGCTGTCATGGGGTCTGTTGAGCAAGATAAAATGGCCACTTGCATCGAGCTTGCTGGGAAGGATACTTTTGCGAGAAAGGAGTTTCCAGAAGACAAATAATAATAATAATAATAGTAATAATAATAATAGTACCTGTAGGGGCTTTCTGAGGAAATGGAATGATGGAATGCCCCCTACAGAACTGCAGATAAGCAACACCTGCTGATACACCAGTTTCGATCTGATATCGATAGCTTATCAGAATGGACAAGTATACACCTCTCCACTCTGGAAGACCTCCCCATGTAGAATGGAACATTTTATCTTTGAATGGAAAGTTCAAAGACAAAATGATCAATTCAAGATGGTGACAGCAGACCGCTAAACCCAATATGGCGGGAGGAGGGTTTCTAAGCACTGTGACTGATGGCTGAGACCACATGCCCATGATGTAGGCTCCGACCCCAGCTTCCGTTAGGGGTCCAGGGGATGCAGCTAGATGTGCCTGGCTTCCCAAATCCTCTGCGAGCTCGCGCTCACCCACCAGCACCAGTGTTTAGGAGGGCTGATCCCTGCTGCTCTGATCCCCCAACTTCCTTCACAATTGTATAAGGTCGGATTCCTATAACGCTATAACGAATCCCTTACTCAGTAGTACTCGTTAGTGGTCTGCTTCGCAGACTGAACCTTGATGGATAAAGACTTAGCACAAATGCAGCAACCTGTTGACAACGGGTGAATGCAGGTGAAGCATCTACGGGTGTCCATTGACCTGTCCTTACAACATCTCTGTAAAGCCCGAATTTTTCTAAATATTAAAAAAAGAAATATTTTAAGGAATGCATGAATAAATGAGCATGCTAACTAAGTGTAGTCCTATTATCCTACACTTTTAGAACTTTATTTAGCTGTCCACATTAAGGTTTCTTAACAGTGAAAGCAAATGGCAAATTTCACCTCCCTTGTGCAGCTCTGAGTCCATTTCCATCTATTCCAAGACTTTTGGGAAGTCCAGCTTCATCTCGCTAGATCTGTGAGCCCAAATCTCTCCTGTTGGAAGAAATAGTTTTGTGTGTACGTGTTCTTGTTGTTCTGAACAAAGAGGCTATTGTGAACACTCAAAAGAACTGAAGAGCTTATATTGTATCTCATAGAACCTTTATTATTTTTCCTCTAAACTCTTAGAAACTTACATAACGCCCGTGCTGTAGTTATCACACCATTTATAGACATTTAAAATGCATCTTCATTTATAAATATTTTACATTTGGTCCATAGAACAGATCATTTTACTAAATAATACTGTAATTTTTTTTTAAACAGGCTCTGTATATAGCTTGAATATGTATATATTACATATATTTTTAATATAGAGATAGATTTACTTGGTGTTCTGAGAATAAATCATTATTGCAAAAAAGAAAAAAGCATATATGATAATACAATATCTTTTTCCCTCCCAGGGCAAATACTAAAAAAAGTTACACATATCACAGTCCTCACAGTAATTGTACAACACCTAATATTGTGCTATATAATGTAGGTTTGGGTCGAAATCAGGGGATTCCTTGCCAAACATCTCACTTAGAATTGCTTACAAACATTGAACACACTGCATTTATCTTAGAACAACTTGGGTCTCAGTTTCACATTGAAGAACGAAGAGAAAGTTAGAAGTCTTCCTGTCCTTTATTCTAAAGGAATTCACACACAGGATGGGGATGGGGGTGCATGAGACAAATGAAGGGTTCCTCGCATTCTAAAGCCTATGATTTAACAAGACGGCTGCATTTGGACTGAGGATTCACCAGTCGGCATCTGGGGTGCCTTAGCAATGACAGTATTTTACAGATGACCTCAGAAAAGGTTTTAGATTTCTACACAATATCAAATGAGACCCTATATGCCACGCGCGAGAATAAATGTGCATGTGTGTGCCTTTACATGTGTGTATACGTATTTTTTTTTTCCTCTATAATAATGTGCTTAATATTCTGAGGGTGATATCTTATTGCAAGAACTGGTATGCTGGTCGCTTTCGGATGGGAATGATAAGAGATTAAAAAACCCACAGTCACAGTTATTCACCATAGTTATTAAGGATTAGTCAGAAAACACATTTTGTGTGCTAACTAGCTAAGGAGCTACGGGGCAAGATATATGAGTTGCTACATGGGAACCCATCTTCCTGGCAGGGGAGAAATACTGAGTTACTACAGGAAACCGTCTTCACTCGATTTGTCGCCACCACCGTGGAGCGCAATTCCGGAAAGGAACAAATAACTCCCCAATGAAGCCGTTTTAATCCCGGAAGCACTTGGGAGCTAGGGGTGAGGGGAGTCTCTGGATAAACATTAGCTCCTCAGTTAGTGGGCTGGGTTGATTTTTGTGGCAGTGAGACGGTTTCTGCGGGGAATTTCAGGGAAGGGACAGAGGCAGCAGCTTTTGAGTGGGAGTGGCAGTGGGCGATAGTTTAAGAGGGAAACCAAAAGATAATACAGCTTTCTGGACCTTCGGATAGACCCATCAACTGGGTTTCCTCCACAATGATTTTGGGTTCTGGAAAATTGGGCAATTTAAGATGAACTGGAGCTTCTGATAAGGTCCCGGCTGGACCTTAAGCCCCTGGAATTACAATTTAAAAAATAACAAAAAAGTAACTGTGCTTATGGCAGTTTTCCGATGTGCAAGTCTGCACATCCGATGGCTGCTGGGCTGGTGCCAATTGGGATGGACTGGCGAGAAGGCTGCGGGGAAGCTTAGCTGCAGAGCGTGCATTCACTTGGGCGGCACGGGGCAAAACAAAGCTACACCGATTACTCAAGAAGCAAATCTGGGAATAAGGACTGGGGACTTTCATGGGTTGTTTTGTCAAGCTGCCTTGAGAAGGAGAAAATAAAATAAAATAAAAAAAAGAAAGTAAGACCTATGCTGGCTCCCTGCTACTTAAGAGTGAGCTCTCCCTGGAAATTTCCATTGTACGAAATGCCCTTTTCATGTGGACAAAGCAGCATTCCCACGGGACCGAACTCCTGTGTCCAAGATAACAGTCATGGGTTTTCAGCAGTAAAAGAACAGTCAGAAATACGACTAAAAACCGGGAGTGCAGGACCTCGTCGCGGCACACTTGCCGGTGGAATAAAAATGATCTACCATGGGCAGTTACGAACTCAGGCTGCCTAATGCTTACAGGGCCCAGATGGAAAAGGTTACCAGTCCACGGGGTGCCGGAAGCCACCGGATACTTTGACCCAGGGATGGGCCCACCAATGGGTCTGACCGTGCCCCCACCTCCCCTCTCTTTGCGTGGTGATGTTGACTGGATTCGCCACTCGAGGTAGGTTTAGACGGTATCTTCAGACATCAAGCGGTCGTGTTCAGCCAGATCGGGGGGTGAGAGTGTTGGGTCTGCGGGCGACCCCACACCCCTAGATGTAGGCCTCTTTGATGGCTGAGCTGCTGGCCTGAGGCTGCTCCGGACCATTCTCCGGGCGAACGATGTCTTCGCTGGGCTGGACCATGACCTGGATGCGCTGTGAGCATGGGACAGCGGGGAGGCAAGTGTGAAGCTCTCCAGGGCAGACTGGGGCTGGGATGGCGGGAGCCCAACCGCTCCATCCTCCCACCCCTTTCCTCTCTCTTTGAGTTTATCCTGTCTGCTCTGCCTTCAAACTAGACCCAGGCTCTCCCTGAGTTGCCACCCCCACCTGGTCTGAGCCATAGCACCTCTCACTTGCATGGCTGCCAGAACTCCCATCTGGGCCACTGCCTCCATTCTTGACCATCACCTCCTTCATTCTATTCTCAAACAAGCAGCAGAAGGGTTCCATCTAAATCAAAGTCAGAACAGGTCCCTCCACTTCTCAGGACCCAACAGGGGTGCTCCATTTTCATTGAGAATAAAAGCCAAAGTCCAAAGTCCCCAAGGCCCTACAGGATGTGGCCCCTGGGCCCTCTCAGACTTCAGTATCCTACCCCCTTCTCCATCACTTACTCCATCCCAGCCACACTGACCTCCTTGCTGCTCCTCCAACACCCCAGGCACACACCTACCTCAGGGCCTTTGTATGTGCTGAATGAACTCTGCCTGGCATGTCCTTCTTTCAAATAATTACACAGCTAGCTCTCTACCTCCTCCAGCTCTTTGCTCAGGTGTTAACTTCTCAGCAAGGCCTGACCTTGCCCTCCCTGATCCCTCTTCCTACTTTTATTTTTTCTCCATAGTACTCATCACCCTCTAAACATGTTTTCGTTTGGTTCATTGTTGACCTTCACCTACTAGAATGCAAGTCCCAGGAGGGTGGGATCTTTGCTGTTTTGTTCATGGCTGTGTCCCCAGTTCTGACAGTAGTGTCTGGCACACAGGAGGTGCCCAATCCTGCCCCATGTGGTAACTGGCTTTGCCCCATTCCACCAATGGGCCTTTGCACAAGCTGTGCTCTCTTCTACACATGCCCCCCACATGGTCTCTCTTTCTCTCTAAGAACTGATTGCCTTGAGGCTCAGTCACTGATCATGGAAAAAAGAAAGCTCTGGACCTGCGCTTGGAAGAAGGGCTGCAAGCCCTGGCTCTACTAATAACTTGATGCAAGAATTGGGTCTGTGGCTTCCCCACTCAGAGTGTCAGCTTCTTCACCTGTGAGAGCAGGAAACTGGCCCAGCAGCTGCAGGAGCTCCACATGGCCCACAGCCCATCTTTCCCTCCTCTGGCTCCGAGGGGGTCTGGGAGGTACATTTTGATGGGAAATAGGGTCAGGAACCATGGACCCAGGGCCTTTCCAGTGTGGTCCTCCATGTTCTGAGTCTTCGGGCCTCCTTGGTGAAATCTTGGTCTACATTGACCCCACCCATGCCCCTTTCACCTGGGCACCTCCAACACTGCCTGGTTTCACTCAAGAATCCAGGGCAATTTAACAAGGAGCTGGTGTGGACCTAGTATGTGCTAGAAGGGCCCATGCTGGGAGCAGCATGTCTTATAGGCTTCCTACTCTTTCCTTCGGGGTAAGATAACCCTTTCTTTTTATCAAGGCCACAAGTCAGATCTAGAGTGAGCTGTCAACAAATCTGACCCCACCTCTCCTCTGCTCTGCAACCTTAAAGGGCTCCAGCACTGTACTTATCCTGATTTTCTAAACTCTTCACTATCTGGCCCAACCTCATCTCTTATCACTCCTCATTACACCCCCTCCCCACTATACCTCCAACCACACTGATCTCCCTTCAAGTCACCAAATGCAGTTTATAACTCTGGGCCTTTGCACTTTCTACCTCCCCTTCCAGGAACTTTCCTTTTGCTTTCCCCAGGCCTCTCCTTAGCTCTGCCCTCCTCCAGGAAGCCTTCTCCAATCCTCCCAACCCAGGACGAGCAAAGGGCTTCTCCTATTTGCCCCCATGGCTCCCTGGCTGAACCCAATCATGGCACATCTAAGACTCTATTGCCATTGGCTATTGGCTTATCTATTCACCCCCACACTCCAACTAGACTGTGAGCTCCAAGAGAGCCCAGCGGGGTAGGGGGCTGGTGATGCAGAATACAGAAAGCTCTGGACTGGGGAGGAGGGACTTACCTGCTTCAGGGAGCCCTTCAAGGTGAGCAGCATGTAGGCCATGTACCCGGGGATGAGGACCATGGAGGACAGCGCCATGAGCCAGCCCACGCCCTGGCCCCACTTGGGGAACACGTAGCTTCCCATGGTGAGTGGAGTCATCTGCACGGCGCTGAAGATGAACACGCCCTGGGGAGCGGGAGGCAGAGGTGAGACCCAGAAGCCGTGAGGGCCACTGCCTCTACTCCTGCAGAAGCCTGACCATCAAAAGGGTCCAGCATCTTGGGGTATCCTGAACCAATGCCAAAGCTAGGATATATGGCACTTCTTTATGCATAACTGAGACGGGCACTCCCTCCAGGAGGCCCAATAGAAAAAGGCACCCTTTTAGGGAGGATAAATGGAAAAAGGAGCAGAACCAGTGTAGGATGTCAGCCTCCACTGTGCCAGTGGCTGGGTCCCTTTGCACAGGACACAGCCAATCCAGTGACCCAGCTCCCTCCCCAAGGACCTTGGATGGCCCCTCCCAGGTCTGCCCTAATGGGAATGAACGAAGGACCCTGAGAATGTTCTCAGTGGGAACCGCCTGGGCTTTGGTATCAGGCAGACCTGGTTTGAACCCAACTCTGCCACTTACCAGCTGGGTAACGCTGGCTGGGCGAGTCCCAGTTTCCTCAAGGGTAAAAGTGGGGACAATAATGTCTATTTTGATGAGGTTTGTGAAGATGATGTAATGCCTCTGGTACCAAGCAGGGCCCAGAGTGGCTGCTCCACAAATGGCAGGGAGGAGTATTATTAGACAACAGGGGCCCTGGGGGCCTCTTCCATCTGCCTCTGCCTCCGGAAGGTTCTCCCTGGGTCACTGCTAGCGTCATTCTCGCAGGGCTGGGTGGGTTGTCCTTACCGCCACAATGATTGGAGTAAAGATGGACCAGCAGAGCTTCCACCAGATGCAGGGTCTGGAGCCAACCATCTCTTGGATGTTGTCATAGAAGCGGTTGACCCCTGTGCCATTCGGAATGAGAGCAGGAGGAACAGGTGAGCTGTGGCGTCTCCACGTTCAAAGCCCAACGCTACCACTTTCTTGCAGGGTGACCAAGGGCAAGTCTCCTAACTTCTCTGAGCCTCAGTTTCCTCATCTGTAGCATGGAGCGAATACTCCAGGGAGCCTCCTTATCTAAGTGTCCAATAACCAAATCCCCATAGCAAAAGGGTTGTGCACGAAAGCCAGTCATCTGAATGTGAAAATATCTACCCGTGCAAGGACACTTAGAAAATATGTTCCCACTCAAATATGTGCCTCTCCACTCAACGTCAACATCTATCCCAGCCATGCCTGCCAAGGTGTCACTGGACAGGGGCAGCTTTCCACTAATGCTCCAAAGCTATCCACAGCTGAGGTAGATTGCAAAGAAAAAAATGCAAGATTTCATGAAGTTCTTGAGAGTGAGGATGGAACATTGCTCGACTTAACAGCAAAGTCACTGACCAGTAGGGGTGGGACAGAGCTAAACCAGTTAGATAGTGATGAAAGGAAAACCCACAAGGATGAGGAGGTGGCAGGCATTTCAAAGCGGATAAACTGAGTATAAAGGACTGGAGAAAATTCCTTCGAAAAGATATGATTTTGCACATATTCAAATGTCCGCTAAAGGATATCCTTTTCTCTCTCATACAGTTGGGTTGGAAAACTTAAGCCACACACACAAACAAATAAAAACAAATAAAATCAATGTTGGCTTGATTTTTTGTTTTAATTAGGGCATACTTTTTTTTTTTTTTTTTTGAGGTCCTGGGCCCAGAGATTGAACCCCAGACATCGTTTGTGGGAAACCAGTGCTCAACCACTGGGCCACATCAATTCCCCTAGTTGGTTTTTTCATGTTTGTTGTTTGTATTTTGTGTTTTTAGGAGGCACTGGGGACCTAACCTGGGACCTCCCATGTGGGAAGAAGGCACTCAACCACTTGAGCCACATCTGCTCCCAGGGCATACTTTTTTTTTTTTTTTAAACCGGGAGGTCCCGGGGATCGAACCTGGGTCCCTCCATATGGGAGATGGACGCCCAACCCATTGAGCTACATCCGACCCCACCAGGGCATACTTTTTAAAATCACAAGCTAACTAATGTATAAGCAACTTTTAAAAATAGTTTTTGGTTTCACTTTTCTAGATAAAATCTCAAACTTTTAAAGCCCCACAATTTATGATGAAATTTTGGTTCCCGTTTTAAGTGAATTTATATAACTGGCCCTTATTTGGTATCTTCTAAACACAGGGACTTCCTGTGCTAACCTCATCAAATTGTGAGGATTAAATAAATTAGTGTACAGAAAGGGCTGTGTTCAAGTTGCTTTGTATTTGTTGAATAACTGAAGAAAAGAATGAATGAATGAATGAATAAAGTGGGAGGAGGGATGGATGCTCACCATAAAACCAGGAAATGGAGACACATTCAAAGAACACAAGGAACAGCAAGCTCATGCCACTGGCGGAGTAGTAATCAAAAAGTTTGAAGACGTAAATGCCCCCCTGCAAGAGAAAGAGAGGTGAGAGTGGGCCTCCTTCCCCGGGTGCCCAGTGTATTCAGTTCATGGCCAACATGGGCTTTGGAGTCTGATAAAGTTGGTAAGATTAGGCCACACTGCAGCAAGAAGGCTTGAGGGTAGATTAAAGGCAGCACTTAGGGCTTTGTGACCATGAGAGGATGTGGGCTTTGACTCTCTGGGGATTGGGAAGAAAATGTCTGGGTGATAATGAGAAATTCCCATTTTTGGTAAGGTAAGGCTAGAGGGCAGAAAGAGGAGCTGGCCACCACAGTCATCTTTCTATCACATAGATCACTTGTCTCTCCCCTGTGTAAAACCTTCCAACAGCTTTAAATAAAACGATAATATAATAAATTAAAAAACTAGAGAGATACAACGTCCTGAATTATCTGCTTCTGCATCCCCTAACCACCTCCTCCTTCCCTCTGCCCCAGCCACACCAACCTTTCTGTCCCTCAAACCCTCCAAGCTCATTCCCACCTCAGGGCCTTTGCACCTGCTGTGCTTTCTTCCCTCAGGTTTTCCCTTGGCTCTTCCTCATCATTCCTCAGAGAGACTTTCCCTGACCACCCTGTCTGCCCCTCTCAGTCATCCTCTATTCCACTATCCTCTTTTTTTTCATGGCACTTAGCATTCTAGAATTATCTAGTTTCCATGTCGGTCTCTTCCACCAAAATGTGAGCTCCAAGAGAGCAGACACCATGTCTTTCAGGTGAATGGCTGAAATTCCAGTACCCAGTATCATGCCAGACCCATAGCAGGGGCTCCACAACTACCTGTTGAATGAATGAAGGGAGGAATGAACGAACAATAACTCCGGATCAGAACGGTGTTTGGATCTAGGGGTGGTTTTGTGGATTATAAATCAAACCTGCAGAGCTGAGTTCACAACATGAGTCATGTGTATTTACTGTATAATTCATCGGTTATGTATATGTCTTCTGAGTAAACGAGGATGGCCTTGAATACAGAGACCATTTCTTGTCCATCCCTACATTCCCAGTGCTTGGCATTGACATGGGATAGAGGGCGTGCTCATTAAAATTGATTAAAAAAAAAAAAAAAGCAGGAATGAAAGGAAGGGGCAATGTCAACACCAAAGTCCCAAAGCCAATTTAAAGTTTCCAGCTAATTTCTGTGAGTCTTTCAAAACTCAGCTCCTGCACCCCCTCCTCCAGCAAGCACTCCCTGGTGCCCCAGGCCAGGTTAGGTGCTATATTCCCCAGTTCTGTACTCTAATTTCTAGCTCAATGTTTGCATCTCCTGCCAGCCTGGGGACCCCCGGGGGGGCAGGGACCATCTGATCCATGGCTCTGTACCCTGGCTTGGCACAGAACTGCTCAATGACAGGGTTTAAGGCATGATAGCGCAGACTAGGGTAAGTGGGGCCTGGGGGTAGCCGGGTGCTGACCGAACCCACCTGGGTGATGTTCGAGAGGCCGATCAGGTAGGAGATGATGCAGACGGCAGCAATGAAGAGCTCCCTGCGGTTGCGGAGAAGTCTGGGGTACTCATCCACCAGGGCCGTGATGAAGCCTTCCACGGTGCAGAACTTCAGGGACGAAAAAGCGATTGGCCACCCAAGGCAGCCCCCAGCCCCAACCCACCCCAAGCCTGACCACCTAGGGGGAGGCCAAAGGGACCTGGCAGCATCCAGACAGCGAGGTCCGGAGAGCCCTGGGATCCAGGTCTGCCTGCCTCTGTTGCTCTCTGTGACCTCAGCAAAGTCCCTTTCCCTCTGGGCACCAGTTTCCCTATGTGGAAAATGGTGATGTTGGCCGAGCTGTGCTGACGTTTCATGCAGGGGAACATTCTAGGGCTGTGATGTTCTGGGCCATCTGAGGAGGCTGAGGAGGGGCCACTTAAGGTGGTCAGGCAGTGGCCTCACCTGGCTGTCAATTCCCAGCATCAGCAGCATGGAGAAGAAGAGGATGGCCCAGAGCGGGGAGATGGGCAGCTGGGTCACCGCCTCGGGGTACGCCAGGAATGCCAGCCCGGGGCCTGTTGGGGGAAAGGGTGAAGAAGAAAAGAGGTGCTGGGCACCTATGGTGTGCAGCCACGTCCTAACTCAGAGTAAACTTTTGGAGTGGGTGATGTCATTCCCCTTTTCCAGATGAGGAAACAGGGGTTTGGGGTGGCTTACAGGGTGGGCAGAGGCAGGAGGACCAGCAAGGAGCTGTGGCCGTCGTCCGGAGGAGGGACGGCAGTGGTGGCCGCGGAAGTGCCAGAGAAGTGGCCAGGTGGCGAGATACTCAGGAGGCGGAATGGGCAGGCCCGGCCTGGCTGGGGGTGGGGATGAGCGGAAGAATTCAGGACCGTGCTGAGGTTTCTGGCCTGGGTCCTGGATAGTGGAACCCACTGCTGCAATGGGGGGCACGGGGAGGAGGCTGGCGGAGGTCTGTATTGGACGGATTGTGTTTGAGGTGTCTGCGGGTGGGGGCGTCCAGGCATTCAGGGGAAATCTTGGAAGGAGAAGAAAAGGGGTCCTGCTTTGGAAAGGGGCGGTGCAGAGGTACCAGAAAAATGAAGGTAAGGACCTCAGTGGAGAAATTTCCTTTCTGAATGACCAGTCCAGTACTCCATGATGGGGAGGGAGACAAGTCATGTTCCCTCCCCAAGCCTCAGAGACTTCTGGCCTGGCACACAGTGGGTCCAACCAGTTGCTGCCTTCCTGGCTGAGCAGTGAAGAGGGTGGTTGGTTGCCTGGGGTTTTCCTTGAGTGAGCAGAGGAGATCCAGCCCATAGGTGAGAGCACTTTGGGGACAAGAGCACTGTTTTGGGGGGCTTTGTGGCATGGCTGCCAGCATATCTGAGTTGAATGATCAAAGCTTGTACCCCAGGGGCAAGACTGGATCTTCTCCCCCATAAAGTCCAAGATTGTTCTGGAAGTGTCAGCACGGTCAGGACATCGAGAGCTCAAGCTTTGGAATCTGCCAGGCCTGAGTTCAAATTCCAGTCCCTCCACCTTTCTAGCTCCACAACCCTGGGCAGGTGACCTGGTGAGCCTGTTTCCTCACCTATGAAGTGGGGAGAACAATAGTGCCCACCCCACAGCGCTGGGAAGATTCAGTGATACAGTTGGTGCAAAATTCTCAGCAGGCTGCCCGGCATGTAGTGAGTGCTCAAAACCAGGGCCTGCCAATGCCAGCGGGTCTTCCCCCTCCCTCCCCAGGAGCCTGGGCCCTCGGCGGTGGGGCTCAGACCTGAGGCCGCCACATCAGCAATGGACCTCTTGGTGACATGGGCCATGAACCCCACGATGGAGAAGATGACGAATCCTGCAAACATGCTGGTCCCCGAGTTGATGCAGCAGACGATGATGGAGTCCCTGGAGAGAGCAAGAGGGGGAGGTCAGGGAAGCGGACTGGAGGCGGGGCTTCAGGGCAAGAGCCTGAGGGAGCAGGGTTAGAAGAGGTGGTGCCAGAAAGATCAGGGAAGGGGGCGGGGCTCTGGGCAGGTGGAGCTGAAGGCAAGGCAAGGGCCCAAGGAGGGGCTTAATGAGGAGAGGAGCCATAGGGGGCGTGGCCTCAGAGGGCGTGGCCTGGAAGGAAGGCGCTGCCCCAGCCCTTCTCGCACCTGTAGACATTGTTGTGGAAAGAGTTGTAGCTCCCCAGCGCGATCAGGGATCCCAGGCCCAGCCCATAGGAGAAGAAGATCTGGGTCGCCGCATCCAGCCACACCTATGGGGGCAGATGATCAAAAATAATCGTCCTAGCACTCAGCTCCCCAGGTCCTTGACTGGTACTAGTCAGCGCTATCTCACAACCACCTCAGCTGATATTTACAGAAATGAGGGTCAGAGAGGATGAGTAACTTGTCCTCAGGTCACCAAATTGGTCAGTGGTGGCTCCAGGGGGTGCCCCTCACCTCGGAGTCCAACAGCTTGTGGAAGTTGGGTGTGATGTAGAAGAGGATGCCCTCCTTGGCCCCGGGCAACGTCACACCGCGGAAGAACAGGATGATCAGCATGATGTAAGGATATGTGGCAGAGAAGTAGACCACCTGGGGGGAAAGTGGGTGTCGGGGTCATACCTCCTCTGGAGCACCCATGCTTCCAGCTCCCTTACTACACTGACATTCATAGCTCTGGGATTGGTGGCAGGTCTTCTTCTTCCAGGAAGCCCTCCTGGATTTCCCCAGCCCGCTCTGACTGACCACTTTTCTGAGGTCCCTTCTTGGAATCTGAACCAACCAGCTCAGCACCTGATTTTGCTCTTTCCCCCATCCACTCCTGTTTTTTCTTTCTTTTTTTTTTTTTAACTTCTGTCTAAAATATTCAAGTAATATATGTGGTCATAGGAAAAAGGCAAAAATTACACATAAACACACACGTGAGATAGAAATCCACTTTGACAGACCTTAGACTATTTACAGGAAAGGCAGGGCTGTTTTGTTCACATGACTCTTCCCCCAGTGCCTACGCCAGTACCTAGTACATAGTAGATACTTAGCAAATGCCAGGCAAAGGAATGAGTAGGTGAATGGTAACATGTCACTGCTCTTCCTCTGAGACGTTCCTTGGCATGTATGACCACATTTCTTAGGAAATGAGGCTCAAAATATGGAATTTTGTAATTGTTTTTTCATTTAACATGTTTGAAGGTATAACATACAGTATATGCAGCTTTGTTTCCTGTTTTGTTTACCAAACACGGTGTAAAAAGTACGATTTTTAATTATACAAAATAGTCCCTCAAGGGGCACCACCATCTTCTTTATTTTTAGGCACCCCCTACTGTTATCTACTTAGGTTACTTCTAATTTTAATTAAATGATACTACATTATTAAATAATAATCATAAAACATCACATAATACTACATTGAGCATCCTTGAATATAAATCTTTATGTACAAATTTTTTTTACTTTTCTTGGGAAAAATTTCTAGAAGTAGAATTACTGAGTAAAAAGGAATATACTTCTTAAAGGCTGTTGATCCATATTGCCTACTTTCCAGAAACTTCCAGCATCACAGGCGAGCGCCGTCACTGCACAGGTGCTAGCATTGAGTATAATTATTTTAGAAATTATTTTTTGGCCAAACTGATCATCAAAAGACTGCTATCACTGTCTGAAATGGCATTTCTTTGCTAACTAGCGTGGAAAAGCAATTTTCAAGGTCGATGACCTTTGTATCTAAGAATGTGATGTGACCCTGTCTCCTGCTCAGTCTGAGTTGTTCTCTGGGTTATCTTCATCTCCCCCACTTGACTCTGAGCCACTTTAGGGTTAGGAAAAGTGGCCTTGCTATACTAGAAAAGCCACTGTATTTAGAATTAGGAAAGGGGGCCTCAAAACCATGTGTGCCCCTGACAAGCTGTGTAACTTTGAGTAGATTTATCTTGTCTGACCCTCACTTTTTCTCATCAGGAAAATGGGTATAAGCACACTTGTTACTCAGAAAGGTCCATTGTATGAGGACAGGAAACATGCTTTATTATGTGTTGCCTACATCTTACACTTCCCTGTGTTTTCCATGTTCAGCATAGAGCCAGGCACAAGGTAGGTGCTCAATAAATGCTTGTTGATGGATTGGTTGACCAACTCAAAAAGTACATAGAGAGGGGCTGTAGCCATTTGGCAGTTTGATGTAATTATGAATTCCAAAAATAGATATTGGATTATGCTTGTAAACTGGTCTGCTAATCTGGGCAAGATTAAGTTATGATTAGGGTGTTAACTGGGCCATGTCAGTAGGGTGTTGAGCCCCACCCCTTGGTGGGTGGGGGAATCAAATATAAAAGGCAAGGCAAAAGACAGAGAGAGAAGTTTTGATGTTGGAGTCTTGTGCTGGAGCCCTGGGAAGTAAGAGAGCTTGGTCGTGAGGAAGGAGAGAAGGCCCTGGGATAGAGATGAGCCATTCGCCTGATAGTCTACAGCTGGCCTTGTGGAGAGACACAAAGCCTAGAGAGCCTCAGAGTCTACAGCTGACCTTGTGGAGGAAACAGAGGAGCTAAGCCCAGAGAGAAACGCAGCCCCAGGAAGAGAGGAACCCAAGAAGCCTGAACCCTGGCAAACATCGGCAGCTGTCTTGCTCCAACACATGGCAATGGACTTTGGCGAGGGAAGAAACTTAGGCTTTATGGCCTGGTAACTGTGGACTTCTACCCCAAATAAATACCCTTTATAAAAGCCAACCCATTTCTGATATTTTGCATCAGCACCCCTTTGGCTGACTAATACAGGGGCCTTACTCTCTGTCCCCTAGAAGTAATCAGTCTTCTAATGTAGCAGCAACTCTAGACACTACCTAAAGAGGATTTTTAATAGATACCATGTACTGCATGCCTATGTTGTGTGAGCCATGTACTAAGCACTTTGCATGGAGTATTCCCCTCAGTCTTTGTGACAGCCTTGTAAGGTGCTATCATTATGGTCATTTAACAGATGAAGAGACTGAGGTTCAGAGAGGTGAGGTGCCCAAGCGCACACAGCTAGGAACTGAGGGAATGTGATTCAAACTCAGCTCTCTCTTCCAAAGCCCTTACACTCCACAGACTTCTGTTTCCTAAAGTTGGGCTGGGAGATACCTGTAACCTTCTGCCTCCCTAGCCATAGGGACAGATCAGAGATGTTTTGACACTGGCCTTGGATCTGAAAACTTGGTGGGGGCAAAGTTCCCACCAGACTGAAACAGGGCAGCTTTTCATCAGCTGTGCCCAAGCCCAAGTGTAGAATTTATTGCTAATTTCTTGTACCTCTTCCAGGACCTCAAATCCACTTCTTGGGTAGTTCCGACCTCCCTGCCCCAAGACCTACTCAGTTCAACTCCCTTGTGTGGCCCTTACTTGCTCTGACACCTCAGACAACACATTTGCCCTCTCTGAGTTTCCTTCAGGCCAAAACCAGTGAGAGGCTGAGCCATCTTCTGTCCCCAGACTTGGGTAGGGCTCAAAGGGCGAAGAGGTGGGAGCTGAAGACAGCTCCACCCCACACCAGTCTAAACTGTCAACTCCCCAGATACCCCCAGGCTGGCCACCCCAGCTTGGCATAGCTCTGCACTTGCTGATAATAAAAACAAAAACAAGAACACCTCCCCTTCCTACACGCTGGGTTGCTTTGCAGAATCACCAACTCATTTAACTCTCATAACAAACCAATGCATACATATCATCACTGGCTGCATTTTACAGAGGAAGACGCTGAGTTTCAGAGAGGCAACGTGTCTTGCCCAAGGTCACACAGTTAGTGAACAGATGAGTTGGGATCTGAATGCAGGACTGTTTGACTAGAATGCCTGAGCGTTTCACCATTAATCTATCCATCTCTGATGCTCCCCGGTGGGTGGGGTGTGATGATTTCACCTCGGGGTCCCCAGCACCTACAACAAGGCTTGGTACCAAGTAGATGCTCATGGAGAATGTACTCAGTGGCCCTCAAGTAACACTTGCCCTCTGTTTTGCGATGGCTTGTCAGGCCCCGTGGCATCTCCTGGCACTCGCCATGAGCCTGGCACTGTGCTAAGCACCTAAAATGTGTTATTTCCTTTAATCCTCACAATGGCCCTAGAAGGTGGGTAATGCCATTATTCCCATTTTACAGGAAAGGAAACTAAGGCACAGGGATGAAGGGACCTGATTAGCTCAGGCTTGGATGGGGATTTTAGGAGGTGCTGATGCCTGGCTCAGGGTAGAAATCCTTTTGCAGACCCCTCCCCTGCCCAGGGTCCTCCCGTCCCACTGTACTCAGCCCTTACCTTTCCAGTCCAGCCAACACCCTTCCAGATACAGAAATATACAAGGATCCAGGCGATGGCCAGGGTGATGGCCAGGGGCCAGCGGATCTGACCCGGCTTGTCCAACCCATCTGTCATCTGATGCATGTTGTGCCTGGTTGAAGAACGGAGGAAAGAGAAAGTCACATGGGGCTGGTGGGAGCTGGAGGGAGCAGGGATGTGGACATGGATGATGTCCTGCACAGGGATGGTGCTGCACAGGGATGGTGCTGACAAAGCTGAGATTCAGGAGATGGATGGGGACTGTGATGCCCATTATACTAATCAATAGAAAGTGCTGGGTGGTCAAGCGACCAGCAAGAGGACCTGTTGCTACCCTAGTTCAGCCACCGCTGTTGCTCACCTGGACTGCTCTAGTAGTGGGGTTCCCACCTTTACTTTTTTTTTTTTTTTTTTTTTTGACGAGAAGCCACTCTCCCCCCGTAGCACCCTGCCCCTTCCCAGGGAGGAGGACGCCTGACCCCTCTCAGCTGGCTGCAGAGAGCCCGGGTCTTATCCAGGCTGTGCGCCTTGAGGCCCGGCCGCCGCTGGGGCTAGTGACTCATGGTTGACTCATGGACCCCTTCGGCTTTCTGGCCCTCACCTTCCTGCGGCATGCACAGCCGCCCCCCTTGGCCTGCTGGCCCCCAATGGGCCTCTGGGGACAGCCCTCTGCTGTTTTTGTGAGAGTTGACTGACGCCATCTTAGGGATGCTGCCTTAATTGGTCACATCCACGGAAACCCTATTTCCACGTAAGGCCACATTCTGGGGCTCAGCCCCGCCTTCACTTTTGCTCTGTCCCCACACCGGCCCCAGGGATCTTTCTAAATTGCAAGTCTGATTAGGTCACTCCCTGCTAAAATCCTTCATCTACTCAATGGAGACTTGTAACCCATGTTCATAGCAGCATTATTCACAATAGGCAAAAGGTGGAAGCCACCCAAGTGTCCAGCAACCAATGGATAAACAAAACGTGGTCCATCCAGACAATGGAATATTATTCAGCCATAAAAAAGGAATGATATTCTGATCCATGCGACAACATGGGTGAACCTTGAAGACATGCTGAGTGAAGCAAGCCAGACACAAAAGGACAAATATTGTGTGATTGCACTTATATGCAGTGTCTAGAATAGGTAAATTCATAGAGACAGAAAGAAAGTAGATTACAGTCTCCCCAGAGGCTGGGGAGGTATTGCTTAAAAGGTATAGAGATTCTGTTTGGGGTGATGGAAACGTTCTGGAAATAGAGGTGAGGGTTACACAATATTGTGAATGTGCTCAATGCCACTGAATTTTACACTTGAAAATAGTTAAAATGGTCAATTTTAAATTGTGCATATTTTACCACAATGAAAAAAAAAAAAAAATCTCCAACAAATAGCTACCTGTTGTCAGAATGAGGCCTAACAACCCCCCCAGGTGGACCTCACCAGCCTTCACAAGCTGGTCCCTGCTTCTCTCTCATCTCACCGCTCAGCACAGCCCGCCTCTTGCTCTCATCAGACTCGCCATCCCCTGCCTGTGCTTGCCTGAGCCTTCACCCATGCTCTTCCTTCTGCCAGCAGCTGTCTTTCCTGAATTATTTTTCAGCCTTAAATGCCGCCTCAACACTGGGCTGGTCCAGGTGCCTCTGGAGGCTTCCCCCAGCCTCTGGTGTGCCCCCCACTTAGCATCAATCACTGGGGAACGCCACTGCCTGTACGCTTACCCTGTCTCTAATGAGACAGGCCCATAGTGGGTGCTCAAGAAATATTTACTGAATAAACTGTTAAATGGAAGCCTGAACGTGTATGAGAGAGTTGTTTGTGGGAGAGGCCATAGCCCAGAACCAGCCAGAGCAGAATTTGATCTCTCTTTGTAAGGAGACAGCCTGGCCATGGACATTTATCCAGAGAGATGCGGCATCCCGTGTTTTCACACCTCCGGAGTACAGCTTCTCCTGGGAGACATGCTACAGAAACTTCTAGGTGGCTCCCGGACCCTCCAGAGCTGCCCAGCACAGAGGCTTTCTTTATGCCAAAGAGATTTGGGTCCCAGTACCTCATTTTGTAAAACTCATCTTCTACGAGGTGCTTCCCTGCAGATACCATCACGTGGCCTCGGCTTCTCCCAACCAGAGTGGTTCCCTCGAGGGACCCTGCCAACCTGGGTTCCCTGCAGAAGATCGTGTGTGTGCGCATGTGTGTGTATTCTGAATGACTTTGGGTTTACAAGTAGATTGGGCTGGTTTTCAGGATGAATCCCGACGGCACTAGCCTCTGCTGACGATTCTCCTTGATCACCTGTGCTGGCCATGTGCCTCCATTTGCCCAGCAGGCCCCGCTCCACCCTGCCCTCCTGCACAGCGCCTGGGAGGCTTCTACCTGGCTTTGACCGACGGATGCACGGGCAGGAGATGGGAGGGTGGGAAGAGCGAGAGGCTGGGGTATTTCTTTTCCCACTGGGCCACGGCTTCGCCTGAAGCCAGGTTTCTCTACCGAAGGCCACAGCTTGTGTCTAACAGTACCTACGTGGTGTCAAGGGTTGAATTAGGGAACCCAATTAAGACATGTTCTTCATCCTAATCCATGCTCCTGTGGTGTGAATCCATTTCAAGCAGGACCTCTTGAAGATGTTGCTTTTAGTTAAGGTGTAGCCAGCTGAAGCAGGGTGGGTCATATCCCGGCTTACTAGAGGACTTATACAGAGAAAGCCACGGGGAGCAGCCAGAAGCAGGGAGTCAGCGGGAACACAGGAGAGAAGGGAGTGGGCATTGGCACGTGCGGTCGTTTGAGACTATATGTACCCCAGAAGGTCATGTTCTTAAAGCTGGCCCATTCCTGTGGGTGTGAACCTATTGTGGGTGGGACCTTTCGATTAGGTTACTTCAGTAAAGGGTGTTTTGTTTAGGTTAATTCAATTAGGGTGGCCTCTGGTGGGTCTTAATCCTCATATTGGAGTCCTTTATAAAGAGGATGAATACAGAGAGAGACCGAGAGAAGCAACAGAAGCAGAAAGAGAGCCATGGAAGCCACAAAACCTCAAAGAAAAGAGAGACCAGCAGACGCCGCCCATGTGCCTTGCCATGGAGCCCAGGATCCAGGGGCCCAGGATCACCGGCAGTCAGTCTTTGGGGAGAAAGCATCGCCTGATGATGCCTTGACTTGGATATTTCTGTAAGCTTGTAAGCTACTAAATCCCCATCGTAAAAGCCAATCCATTTCTGGTGTATTGCATTTCGGCAGTAGCAGACTAAAACACCACGTGATGGGAAAGACAAGGAACCCCGAGGATCACCAGCCAGCCAGCACCGGAATGCTACCGACCCTGGGAGGAAGCCAGCCTTCTGGCCTCTGCAACCATGAGATAATACATTGCCGTGGTTCAAGCCAATCCATCACGTGGTGTTTGTCATAGCAGCTCCTGCAAACTAAGACACACCGTTCCAGCTTTCTCTGGATTCCAGGACTACCTGCCTGCCCAGCTCCTTTAGGTCTGGGGGCAGAGAGGGCCTCCCCCTCCCCGTGGCTCCCTTTACCTTCACGCGCTTCTGCAGTGAATCCCTTCCCCAAACCCTTTGGAGGATGCCTCTGTCTCCTGCCAGCAGCCGGCTGGCATGCCCCCACCTCCAACCAGGGACAGGCCTCCAACTCACTCCCAGAACTCCACCACTGCGCTCGTCACGTTGGTAGTGTGGAGGGTGCTGTAGTTGGAGGAGCAGCGATCTGTGTTCCAGGGGTTGTTACAATGTTGCCACGGAAGCCTCTGCAGAAACACAGCAGGTCAGGGATGGTTCCAGGGACTGTCGCCCGGACATAGCCCGCTGAGCCCCGGGGGCTGGCAACAGTGGTCCCAGCACACCCCACCAACCCTCACAGACCCCCGAGCCCCTCGCAGCTATTATCTCACCTCCTCTCCCCAGCAGCTCCGGGAGGCAGGGAGCATGGGACCCCCATTTTATAGGCCAGAGAGGGGAAGCAACTTGCTCAAGAAGACAACCATTAAACCACCAACTGTCAGAGCTGACATGAGAACCCCCAACCTCCTCACTCTGAAAACTGCTCTTCCAACCTGCCCTGAGGCCTCGCGCGTCCCTCCCATGGCCCCCTTCGCTGGTGATAGACTTTGTTCTATGGTGATAGTGGTGCTTGCTTCTTACCAGGCATGTGCTAAGCACTTTGCACACATTTACTCCTTAGTCCTCACAACAGCCCCAGGAGGTTTTGTTTTTATCCCCATTTTATCAAGGAAGGCACAGAGGCTCAGAGAGGTGAAGCCTCTTTCCCAAGGACACATAGCTGGGTTATAGTCAAGCTGGGATTTGAACAGAGGCAGCCTGGGTCCATCTAAAATGGGGCCAACAGCAACCCAAATAAAGTGTTGGCTCCGTGCCTGGCCCAAGATAGGGTCCCAGTCTAAGGTGGCTGTGACTGCCATGGGGAGACAAGGGTGCCAAGGAAAATTTGTGTTCTCCTGGGGGAAGGGCCCAGCTCAGCGTGGACAGAGGCGGGCTCTGGGTCTGGCTCCTTCCCGGGGGTGGGGGTCAGGAGTCGAAGGGGCTACTCACCACGGTGAAGGAACTGTACAGGTAGTAGATGGCCCAGGAGATGATGACGATGTAGTAGATATTCAGCCAGAAGGACAGCACAGCAGCGGCGAGACCTACACCTGCGAGTGGGAAACGCCCTTGTGTTAACTTAGTAATGATAATCACCACCCCATTGTGCCTGGGTGTCACCATTTCCTGTGCTGGCTGCCACCTCACTGGACTTGGGAGATGGGCATTATCACTGGGAACGCCGGGCTTGATGGTGAGGCAGGGACTTGCCGAAGGTCACATACATCCTGCAAGCGATGGAGCCAGGATTTGCATCTGGGGCGCTGGCCCAGGCTGGCCGAGGGTGGGAGGGGTCTGTGAGCTGTCCGGGAGCCTGAGGCTCCAGCAGGGGTCTGAAGCTTGATTCTCGGGGCAGCCACGTGTGTGCCTTCAGGCAGGGTTCCGGACCCCGAGTAAGGAAGCCAAGTAAGTCAAACCCCTCCTTGCTGGAGGCCTGAGCTAACAGGGCAGGGCAGGCTGAGGGGGTAGGGGAGGTCCTCTGGAATGGTTCCCTCTTCTCCACCACTGCCCAGTCCCCTGGCTCTTAAACCCCCCACTCTCGCTCGGATGTGCCCGCAAAGGCTCCCTCTCGCCAGAGGAGTTGGGGTGTTCAGAAGCCCCTGGCTTCACCATGGGTGACCCCAAGCTCCCCTTTGCAGACTTACCCTTGAACATGGGGGCCAGCTTCCATACCCCCAGACCCCCGATGGACGTGTACTGGCCCAGGGAGCATTCCAGCAGGAAGAGTGGGACCCCCGCAAAGATGAGCGTCAGGAAATAAGGGATCAGGAAGGCCCCTGGGAGGGTGGGGGGAGAAGAGAGATGCTCGTGGGCCCCGAGGCTCTGGAGAAACCCCCAGCCAGAGGGAGCACATGTCGGGGTGTTCTCCGGCCCCCTCCAGGATTTCCTTGTACCCTGCATCAACAGCAAAACTGACGCCCGGGGTCATCCTTTGCTCCAAATACATCCCCTTTTCTTCTTTGCAAAAGGAAAAGATGAGCTTTCTAGAATCATCAGCAGAGGACCGACACCCCTTGGAACTCTTTTGGCCAAAGGGCAAAGAAGCAAGAAATGGGGCCAGGCGGTCCATTTGGAGCCGTTACAGGGCCTCCCCTCCCTGCAGAAAAAAAAGGCCTAAGTGGGACCCTCTTTTCTGTGGCCCAGACCAGGTGGGGGGGTCACCAGGGCGACACCTACCCCCACCGTTTTTCCCGCAGAGATAGGGGAACCGCCAGACGTTGCCCAGGCCTATGGCGTAGCCCACGCAGGACATGAGAAAGTCGAAGCGGCCCTTCCACGTGTCCCGGGCGGGAAGGTCTGCCACCTTCTTCTGCACCTTGACCACCAGGGTTTTGGGCTTGTCATTGGCCACGGGCATCTCGCTGAGCTCGGTGGAGATTTGCCCATCGGCCACCTTGCTGCCGTTGCTCGCCATGTCTCGGGGTTTGGACACAGGGGTCCTGGCGGATGGATGGGAGGTGTCGGCGCCAGTCCACGTGGACAGCAGTTTCGCGGTTCAAGGTCACCCTACAAGGACAGAGGGCTGAGGCTAAAGGCCTGGAATGGGGGGCAGGAGCCTGGAATCACCTTGGGTTTGCCCAGGAATAACAAAAGCAAATTAACCCACAGAGAAACTATGGGCTCAGGAAGGCTCTTGTAGATGCCCACCCTCTTTCTCCCACCACCCTCCGCTCCTGCAGGAAGGAAGTCGCCTTTTCTTCCCAAAGACATAAGGTGAGCACAAAGTTTGTTGGTAACACCCAGACCAGGTTGAACTAAGGTGCTCGCCCATGATGACTCAGAGAAGGAACGTAAGGTCATCAAACTCCAAAACAGAAATATTAAATGTGCCTCATCTTTGCCTCCAAGGTTGCAAAGGGGAGATTTTGCATACCTGAAGGCTACAGAAGCCTGTGACCAGGTGAGCAAAAGAGGGGCTCACGCTGGGGCTGAATAGGGAGGTGTGGTTGGGTGAAAATGGTACACGAGCACTGACTCTAATCAAGGCCTGCTTTACCACTTTGGAGCTGTGCTGTGTGACTTTGAAGAAATGTCTTAACCTCTGTGCCCCCAATGTCTCTCTTTTAAAATGAAGGTGATCCTAGTACCTCCTTCACTGGGTGGTTGTGAGCAATAAGTGCCTGGCAAATGGTAAGTACTTGCTGCTATTTCATCAGCAGTTCCCAAGCCCGGCTGTGTTCCGAAGCCATTTGGAAAGATTTTAAAGATTCCCAGGTCCCATTCCAGATGTGCCATCTAGGATGCAAGTCCTGACTGTGTTTTTTAATGAACTCCACAGGAGAGTCTTATGATTCTTATGCTGGCAGCCGAGTGAGACGACGTACAGCTGGCCTGCATGAATGTTCTGACTCTCTGTAGCTCCCAAGATGTTTTATCTCCGCTCTTCCCTCTTCTTTCCTCTTTTGATCCCAGAGGCAGCGTGGGGTAGAGGGTATTGTATGGCACTGGAGTCAGACCAGTCTAGGGTTCAAATATCCCATCTGGCTTTTATCAAATGAGTGACACTAACTACTGCTCTTGATTACCCTGAGCCTCAGTTTCCCCATCTATAAAAAAGGGACAATTCTCTCCTGCTTGCAGAGCTGTGGCAGAAATCAGATTTATTCTCTGTAAGAATGCTCATCCCCAGCTGGTTTAGAGAGAGAACTCCATAAGTGGTTGTTATAATTTTTGTGGAGGATGTTACCTGATGATTTTCTGTGGTTTGTCGGCTCCAAAGCAGCTCCCTCTGCAGTCAGTGGGTGAGAGCCTGCAAAGCAGAGGAGAGGAAAAGAGAGGGAACCGTGAGCTGGCAAGTGGGGATGCTGATGGGGATCCTGGGGGGCAGAGAGCGGCTGGGGTGCCGGAAGCCTGCTAACATCTGTGCCATGCACGTGCCCTGTGGACTATGCCCAGGTGATAAAGGAAAGTCCACAGAGCAGGATTCTGAGGTGCTGGGGACATGCAGGAGGAGGGCCCACTGCCCGCAGGACAGTGTGGGGGTGGACACGAGAGCATTGTGAGGATGCCGTTCCACCATTTTATCAGAAGGAGACGAGAAATCAACAGTAGGGCTACAGCTCCTCAAGGCCCCCCTGGGAGCCAATGAGTGCAGCCCATCTTTCTTCACCCTCCATCCAAACTTGCAGAAATGCTATAAAAGACAAGGCGAAAACATGGGAAGGAGCACCTTGCCTTGTGGAGTGAGGAAAGAAGGTTGCGAAACAGTTTATTCAACATGATCCTATTTCTGCCCCACCCCCCAAAACAAAATCTGTTCATAAAAAGAAACATTGGAAGGACAGGCCTTAAGATGTTAAGACGGATTCAAGTATGAATGATTTTTTTTGTTCTTCTTTGTACTTTTCTGAATTTCCATAATGTTCTACAAAAACGTTCCAAATTCATACAATAACACAAATAAAGTTATGGAACCCTCGGAGTAAAATTGGGATGTATGAAGCATCAGTCTGTGGATGTTCATGTGTAGGGGCTGGCCCTGCCCCTTGCCCCAAATGGCCTCTTCCCCTGGTTTGCCACATTGGAGGAACCCCAGTCTGCAGGAGCACTCACCCTCACATTTGGAGTCCCCACTACCAGACAACATTACCTCTTCCTAGAATTCATGGAGCACCAGACCACCTGCAGGTAATGTGTGTTTTACCCTCTTGTGTACTCAGTTTGACCTTCATAGGCCACAGGCTTGCCTGGGATGCCCCTCTAGGTCCTGGCCTTGGATGGCAACAGCCTATCTTTCTCTCCGGACTCAGTCAGGTGGCCTCCTCCCATCCTCAGGAAAAGCAATTCTGTGGTCTACCAGGGATACTTGGGATATGCCGGGGGGATCACAGCCTCAGGAAATGGGGGGAGGCTAATGTGCATCTTATGCTTTTCATTTCCCCACGATCTACCTGGCAGGTGCCAGCTGCCATATTTGTTCAAAGTGACCCAGATGCCTTGGCCAGATTTCACTGGCCCAGGCTGGCCAAGCAAAGCTCCTTCCCTGGGAATCTGGCATGGGATTGGGGAAGATGGTCAGCTCTACAAGTGACTTGGGAACTCCGAGGCAGCCAGCCTGTGGGTCAGAAAAGCAGACAGGGCTGGTTTGCCAAGGAGGAAGAAAATCAGAGGCAAAAAGATGGAGAGGCAGCCTTGAAGGCATTTTAGGATTGCGGTTCCAGGCTTTCCTAAGACTGACTCCACTCCTGCTCTTGGGTTTTATAAAACATCCCCACAGTCATTAACGAAATCCCCCATTTTTGCTCACAGCAGCTGAAGGGGCTTCCTGCTGCAATCTTGAATCTCTTTCAGCTCCCCACTGGAAGGACTTCTAATGAGTTCTCAGGAAGGCCGTGCCCTATGGAAAGAGCCATTCTGACCTCTACTCTGAACTTATTTGTTGATTATCATGGAGACTCAAGCCGAAGTCCAACATTTGTTGAGCTTTTGGAACTGGTGAAGTCCCTGGGCAATAGGAAAACCTGACACTCTTCAGAGAGCACGAGAGAATGCCAGGTGAGTCACGGTTCAGCTCCCAGCCTTGCAGAGGGTGGCGGAGGTCTGTGTTAAAGGGTCAAACTTGGTATATATGAGCTTTGAAGAAGCCATTCCATATTGACACAGAGGGAGGTTGGAGGTGGGTGGAAGGAGAATTCCAGTCCACCTGGCTTAGCCATTATTCTTCTCCATGAGTCTATTGAGCAGCTCCTCATGCCAAGTCTTAAGGGAGATCAGAATGGTGACTGCTTGGAACTGGCTATGAGAAGACACGTGTGACTTCCAGATTCCAAGCGAGTCTATTTAGGTTCAGCTGAATCTCTGTGACTTCCCCTAAGAGCCCTCCCCAGACCCTATGTGGAATTTTCCTTTTAGGAGAGGTGGAATCGATTCAGATAAACAAGGCAACGCCAGGCATTAACAGAACTGATGCTTTTTCGGGATGCAGGACTGAGAAGGCTCTTGGACCTGCAAGGTGGCCTCGGCTCACGCTCACACTTCCTGCCTCTGGGTGAGTCACTTCACTTTCTGATCCTCATTTCTAAGATGGGGAGATAGTAAAAACACCTCCTTCATGGGGTGGTGGTGAAGCATTTAAAACAATGCCTGGCACAGTTAGGGCTTAGGCGCCCTTAGCCAGTGTCATCATTGTCATTATTACCAATTTTTTTTTTTTTCAGGAGGTACTGGAAATGAACCTGGGACCTTGTACATGGGAAGCAGGCGGGCCAGCACTGCTCCCTGTTAGCAATCTTAGTCTGGCATTCCTGGCTTCCCAGAAGGCTATAACGTAACAACAATAATAACTAGCATTTATCAAGGGCTGATTGTTCAGTGTCCTCGGCATCTTTCTGCACTTACAAAAGCCCACTAGAAAGCAATCTTTCAGTTGTCATAAAGAACACCAGGTAATAAAAATGTCACATTTTTTTGCTTTGGGCTACCATCCCAGGGTGGCCTAGCCGATCGATTTGGGCCAGTCAGAGGCTGGGATTAGTACATTTGTGTGATTGGGTCATAGGAAAAGAATGACTCTGTAATAAATAAAGTTGGGTAGGAAAAAAAAAGTTCAAGACATCTAACACATGGATGGACAATGATAAAGGATCTCTGTTAGTGAAAAAAACCGGGGTACCCAATCCTCTAAATAAAGTGGTTTGAGGAAGCTTTTGTCTCACACGTGACAAAGAGCCTTTTGGAATTTCAATTCCTGATCCAGCTGTTAACCTGTCGCTTCCCTGTCTTTCTCTCTCTTTCTTTTTTTTTCAACCACAGCCGGGAATTGAACCCGAGACTCGTATATGGGAAGCTGGTGCTCAACCACTGAGCCACATCGGCTCCCTTCCCTCTCTTTTGAAAACCAACAGGCAGCAAAACACAGGTATGTGCCAGTTCATGGCTAGGTAGCCTGGCTAGCTTTCTATTGTTACTTCTCCTCTACTGGAATGTCCCTCTGTGCTTTGTGGCACTGGGGGTTAGGGGGAGCTTCTCAGCACCACCTGATGACTCTGAGGATGTGGGTGCTGGACTTGGATCCTCTTTACCTGCTGGTGGAATGGGTGGAGAGAACACCTGTCACCACCTCGTGATCTGGGGCATTTTTGTAAGCCTTTTCTTCCAGAATCTTTTTCCAGACAAAGAATCTGGCTATACATTCCTCAGTGTGATGGTTTGAAGCTGAATGGACCCCAGAACAGTATGTTTTTATTTTTTTTTATTTTTTATTTTTATTTTTTTAAGATTTTATTTATTTATTCATTTATCCCCCCCTTGCTGCTTGTGCTCGCTGGGTCAGCTAACCACACCGTGCGGGCGGGCTTGCCTTCACCAGGAGGCCCCGGGAACCGAACCCGGGGCCTCCCATATGGTAAACGGGAGCCCTACTGATTGAGCCACAGCCGCTTCCAAGAACAGTATGTTTTTAAAGTTAATCCATTGCTTTGGGTGTAAAGCTATTATAAGTAGGGCCTTTTGATGAGGTTACTTCAGTTAAGGCGTGGCCCAGGGTGGGTCTTAATCCTCTCACTGGAGTCCTTTATAAGAGAAGGTTATTCAGAGAGATGAGAAAGAAAGCTACAGGGAAGCGGCTGTGGCTCAATCAGTGGGGCTCCCGTTTACCATATGGGAGGCCCTGGGTTCGGTTCCCGGGGCCTCCTGGTGAAGGCAGGCCCGCCCGCACGGAGTGGTTAGCTGACCCAGCGAGCACAAGCAGCAAGAGGGGGATAAATGAATAAATAAATAAAATCTTTAAAAAAAAAAGAAAGCTACAGAAGCAAGAAGGTGAGAGAAAGCCACGGAAGCCAGAAGCTAAAATCAACGAAACCTGGAAGAGAAGAGAAAGACCAGCAGATGCCGCCATGTGCCTTGCCATGTGGCAGAGGAGCCCAGGATCACCAGCAGCTGGTCTTTGGGGAGAAAGCATCACCTGATGATGCCTTGATTTTCACAGCCTCACAACTAAGCCTGTAAGCTAATAATTCCCCATTGTAATAGCCAACCCATTCCTGGTATATTGCTTTCGGCAGCCCAGCAGACTAGAACACTTGGGGTCCTTGACTCTTCACCATGAACCGAATTCCACCCAAAGCAGCACTGGAAAGGGCCTTGGTTCATGGAGACCCTGAGGAACAAGTCCTCTGTATTTACTCACCTACTCATTCGGGCCTTCATTCATTCAAGTATGACAATAGAACAGCTTTTTCAAGAAATTCCATTTTAACGTTAGCATTTTGTGTTCAGAACCACATCCTGGTCACCAGAGTTGGAATCAGTGAACTAACAGGTGCCAGCAGAAAGAGTCAACTTAGTAAATATTTCCCGAGGGCCTACTAGGTACATGGAGCTGGACTGGACACTCAGGATGCAAAGATTAATTAGACATGGTCCTGCCCTTGTGGAGGGCACAGCCTAGAAGGAGAGTTATTGCTGCCTGGAGCTAATCATAATACCCTGTGATAAGTGCTTTAGAGGTGTAGCAGCAAGACACTGGAGGCCTAGCAAGAATGAGTTACTTCAGCCAGAGAAGGTATCCCAAGTGAGGGGACATATGAGCTGGGTTTGAAGGTTGACTAGGTGTTCATCAGACTCAAAAAAGGGGAAAGGGCATCTACAATGTAAGGATATGCATGAGCAAAAGTAGATGTCTGAAACTAGGAAGGTCAGCTTGTGAAGGCCTTGAATGCCAGGCTAAGGAACTTGAGGACAAGTTTCAGGAAGGGGGCAGGGGTGATAATGTGATCAGATTTGTATTGCTGAAAAAGACTCGTTCAGGGGGTCTCTGGGAAGGATGGAGTTAACAAAAAAGACTCGAGGCGTGGAGGTGGTGAGAAGGTTCCCATGATATCCCATCCTTCCTCAGTGACCAAAACCTAAAGTCATCAGTAAGAATGAGGCCCAACCAAGCAGGAAGAAGACCTCTTCCAACCCGTGGTCACCCAAAGGGATGTTTTGTAAGAAAAAGAAAATACGGAACTTGGACGCTCGAGCTCAGAAGTGACAAAATGGGTCAAAAACGGCCCTTGGGCTTGTTTCATTTGGCCTGAGTCAACCTTTTGTTTTCCAGTTTGAATTAAGAGTCAGAAATGTGACTCTCTGGGATAGAATATTCCAAGCAGAGGGGATAGCATGTGCAAAGGCCCTGAGGCGGGAACAAGCTCAGAACATTTGCAAGAAGGCCAGGAAGCCAGTGTGGCTGGAGGCCAGCGCGGGAGAGGGGAGGATGGCACAGATCCAGCCAGCGCAAGGCGGGGGGATAGATTTTCAGATTTTTTGCTAAGCGGGACAGGAGGGTTTAAGCGGTAGGGGGTGATCTGACTTTGAGAGACTCATGCTGGCTGCCGGTTGGAGAAGAGGCCAACTGTCCAGGCAAGAGACAGTGGTGACTTAAGGGTGGCAGCCAGAGCAGAGGTGGTAAGGGACCAGTCTGGAGGCGGGGCCTGCAGGCCTCGCTGGAGGATTGGCTGTCAGCAGCCCGGCTCTGGGTCAGACGGTGGGCTGGGGGGGAGGGAGGTGGCCTTAGACAATCTTCCTCTGTCCCACTGCATCAGAGGGAGGTGGCTGTGTGGGGTAGGACCCAGCAGAGGCCAAAAGGCCAGAGCCAGGGTCTCAGGACTGCCTTAGTCCCACTCAGGGTGCCTCCATGCCCGGCCCGGGAAGACGAGAGCTCCCATCCCCTCCCATGATGCTGTGCACACTCCGGCTTTGTTTTACTCCCGTTCTGTAATTACAGAGGCTTGTTCAGACTGCAATCACTCTACTCGCTTTTATTTCTTTTTAAAACTCCAATGGTTCAAGAAAAAAAAATTAATACTGGTTTTGGCTTCATTCCAAGGAGAAACATAATACAGTTTATTCTCCGCTTTGACTCCGTTCAATCAATTGGATGAGTCTTTATTGAGCATCTGTTGTGTACTCAGGTCCATGCCAGCTCTTATCGAGGAAGAAAAGAGCATTTACGAAGTGCCTATTTTGTGCATGCCAACTATTTCACAGGTGCTGTAACATCCGGTCCTCATTCCAGCTCTATAAGCCGAGGGCTACTTTAGCCACCTGACAGACAGGGAAACTGAGGCTTGCCAGCCTGGGGCTATTATAAAGGAGTTCAATTGCTTAAGGGATATGGGGCCTTGCTACTCAAAGTGTGGCAGTGTCAGCATCACCTGGGAGCTGGTTAGAAATGCCGCATCTCAGACCCCACCCCAACCCTCCCGAATCAGACCCTGCATTTCAAAAGGACTCCAGGTGCTCCTCCTGCGCACTGCAACTTCAGAAGCTGTGATTTAGGCACGGCCCTGCTTGTTTCACAGAACTTGGTTCAAATCCCTGTGTAACCTGGGCTAGCTACTCAGCTTACATGAATCTTGGTTTCCTCACCTGTAAATGTGGACTCTTATACTTCATAGGGTGCTGGACAGAATTAGAAGGCAATGCAGAGAGAGGCTGGCTGAAGCCGAGTGCCTGGTATAAAGTAAGTGCTCAATAAAGAGCAGCTCAGCTTGTTATTCAAAAGGATGACTGGCCACAGAAGCACTTTGTCATCAAAAATGGTAGCACAGGTATGAGGATGAATTGTTAGGTGATTATCAGGTATGGAAGGTTAGAGGGAGATTGCAATTGTGCAGGAGGCTGGCAGGTGCTGGGGACAGCCCTGGAGGTCAGGGAAGCCTCCTTGGTGGAAGTGTCCTGATAGAGAAGGTACATCTACCTAGGCCTCAGAGGCCCGAGCCGAGTCTGGGAGTGGGGGGTTAGTCAGTCCTGGCCAGGGTGCAGGCTGCAGGCCAAATGGACTGACAGCATAGCCGAGGCCTAGATGGGGAGCCCAGTCCTTGGACCCACAGCCAACCAGTAGTGGGGCTTGGGACCAGAGCCCAGGCCACCTTCTTCCTGGTCCAGACTTGTTCCATGCCACAGCGGTGCGTTGGGCCTACAACAGCAATCTACAGATGAAGAAAAGACCCAGAGAGGGCTGGTGGCAGGCCCAAGGCCACACAGCAAGCAAGTGGTGTGATCTGATAGACTCCCCACTCCCAGCCATGCACATGCTTAACTCAGAAATGAAGGAAAGCCACTTCCGTCTCCTGATGCAAACCCCTCAACTAGCTCGGCACACCTGAGAGGTCATTTGCAGACCCAGGGGCATTTTTCAAAAACATTTCTTGAATACCTACCCTTTACAACAGGAGTTCTTAACCTTTTTTGTTCCACAGACCCTTTGCCAGTCAGGTGAAAACCACAGACCCCTTACTAAGTCCACACTATACTGTGTATTATTTAATAAATATATCACACCCGCACCAACACGTCCCCACAAGAATGATGGTTTTTTTTTGTTTGTTTTTTTTTCATTTCAATTCAAGCTCACAGACCCCTTGTTAAGAACCCCTGCTCTACAACATCCAGGTGTGTCTTTCAATAAGTTACTTATTTTCCCAAAGTTTTTTGCTTCCTTATCAATAAATGGGGCCAAGAGGAACACTTCACACAGCTGTGAAGTCTGAAGTTTTTAGCACTGTGCCTGGCCCCGCAAGCATGAAATATATTGAAGCTAAAATGATTATTGGTCCCATTTTGCAGATGATGACACTGAGGCTCAGAGAGGTCAAAGGACCCATCCAAGGTGACCCATGACTGGACCCGGACCCTCTGACTTGAGGCTGGTACTATTTCCTCACCCCACTGGTGCCTCCCAGACACCAGCCTTAGTGAAATTCTCTGGACCCTTTAGACATGGCCCTATGACCTTGCTGAGCCTGCCGACTGGGTGCCTGAAGGACAAAAGATATGACTGGGTAGAGATGAGTTTGCTTGGACTGCCAGCCCTGATGACAGATAAGGAAACTGAGGCTCAAGCCTTCCCTCTGCTTGCAACCTCAGAAAGCCGGAAGTCTGGTTTTCTAGGGTGCCCCCCCAAACCACCAACCAGAGTGACAAAAAAAAAAAATCAACCTTGCAACTACTGGAGACTTGATGGACCTTCCCAAAGTGAAACAAACCCCAGGAATCAAGGCTTTCTCTCTTCTGTGGTTGTATCTAAAAAACAACAACAATAACAACAAAGCAAAACAAAACAAAAACAACAACAAAAAGACACCTATTCAAAGAGGGGAAAGAAAAAGAAGAGCTCAGAGTACAGGGAGGAAGCGAGTCTGGCCTTTAGGCCCTGCTCTAAATGATGCATGTATATTAACTTACTATATCGTTGCCTCTCCCATTTTCCTGATGAGTAAACTGAGGCATAGAGAGGTAAAGTGACTTTCCAAAAGTCTCCCAGGCAGGAACTGGAGGTGCCAAGACTTGAAGCCAGGCAGCTGGGCTCCCAGTGCATACTCATGACCCCCAAGTCCCACCACTGAGGAAAATCAGAGTGGCCCATCCCCAGAAGGCAACGCTCACCAGGACAACCCCCAACAAGGACAAACCCCTGCTGCCCTTTTTCAGAAACAAGAGAGGCTGCTGGCACTAGACCCTCTGAGGTCTGGCTCCATAGAGAAAATTTGTCCCCACGGCTGTATCAGAAACTCTCCAAAGGCATCGTGAGCGTCCACGAGAGGTCACAGGGGAGTCAGGCTAAGCAGCCCCTGCTGCTGGGGGCCCCTCTCCGAGACGCAGCTCTCCTCCAGCTGCAGATCAGGTCAGGGTTCTAGGGGCTTGTCTGTGGGGTGATGGCCTTATCCAGCGCTGACTGCTGACCAGAGAGAAGGAAGCATAGTTAGCGTGACACTCTGGAGCCACATGGATCCAGGTTTGAATCCTTGCTCCACCATGCACTAGCTGTGTGACCCTGAGCCAGTCCTATCCCTCTCTGTGCCTCGGTTTCCTTCCTTGTGCAGGGACAGGTCCCAGACTCGGATTTCTACCATCCCTTCTGACTTTCATCCTGCGCCTGATCTCATCCGGCTTGTCTCTCTCGCACAATCAGTGGTTTGTTAACGTCTCTTCTGGCCCCTAATTGTCTGCAATGCACCATTTGGCTCTATCAAGGCAATTCCCAATCTAATCCACCCCACAGCAATTGTGCACCTCCAGGGGACAGGGAGGATAAAGACGCCAGTCCGGAGGAGTCTGAGTCCTGCCTCCAATGAGCTCAGGGAGCAAGCCTTCCATCACAAGTTCTTCCCTAGCGCCCCGAGAAGGAGGGAGGGTGTCCTGCCGAGCGGGCTGGGGTGCAGGCAGGCAACCAAGAGAGGGCAGACAGCATCTGGGCTGGTGGGAAGGGGGTAAGAAGGGAGCATTCTTTTAACAGCTGTGATGTATCCCATGTATTGAGCCTTTCTGCACAGTAGGCCCCATTCTAAGCACTTTATACCGACAGTCTCATTTAACCACACAACCCTATAAGGTAGGCGCTATCGTTTCCTCCATTTCATGGCTAGGGAAATGGAGGCACAGAGAAGTCATATAACAGCTTCCAAGGTCTCAGAGCTCAAGAAGCAGGATTGGAATCCTTGCTCATACCACTGCTTCCAGTCCATTCCAGGCAGAGAGAACAGGGTAAAAATGTACAATGCATTTAGAGATCGTGAGGAGCCCGGCTTGGTTGGCTAGACTCTGGGGTGTCATAGGGAGTATGCCCGGGGTGGTGGCCAGCAGCAGTGCAAGGGCCTCGAATGCCAGGAAAAGGAGGTGCATTTTATCCTGTGATGAGAACGATGATCACACCTACAAGTTTATTAAGAGTTCAATATGTTGAGTGCATTTCATGGATATTTGCACTGAACTCCCACAACATCCCATTGCACAGATGAGGAAACTGAGGTTCAGAAAAGCAAGGCAACTGGCCCATGGTCCCTGATCCAGAAGGCAGCAGCTGGATTCCAAAGCCCATGCAGGGCGGCTATTAGGGTAGCCATCGGAGAGAAGGTGGGGAGAGAGAGGATGGGTTGTGATTTGGTAAGACCATCTGGCAGCTGTGTGCAGGAGGGCGGAGGGTGGAAGATGGGCGGAGGCTGCTGTGATAGGGCTGGTGTCTGGGCTGGGAATGCCTGGGCTGGGACCACCTGGCTGGGACCCACCTGGGCTGGAACCCATGGCTGTGGCAATGGAGAAAGCCTGGCTGCCCGACATGACTCTGCTTCCATCCTGACCAACTGCTGATTCTTCTGTCCCATCTCCTGGCACGCATGGGATCCGGGTCTCCAACTTACTCTGCTTCCCCCACAGCAGCTCAAACAGTGCTTGGCACTGACATTAGCCTCAGGACAGACGACACCAGCTGTCCAGAAATACCTGGTTTCAAGAAAGTACTGGTTTCCAGAGCAGGGTGTGCTGATAAGCGTTCAGCAACCGACTCCCGAAACACAAAACAAAATGTCTGATTTGTAACATTTACCGATTCCTGTGATGCAAATACAGGCGCACCTCCGAGATATTGCAGGTTCGGTTCCAGGCCATTGCAATAAAGCGAGCCACACGAAATTTTTGGTTTCCCAGTGCATATAAGTTATGTTACACTATACTGCAGTCTATTACGTGTGCAATAGCATTATGTCTAAAAAAAAAAAAAGCCAATGTACATATCTTAATTAAAATGTAACACAGGGATAAGAAGTGAACACAGGCCGTTGGAAAACGGCATCACTAGATTCACTCGGCGCAGGGTTGCCACAAACCTGCCTCAATTTGTAAAAAAAACACAATATCTGCGAAGCGCAATAAAGAGACATGCGATGAAACGAGGTATGGCCGTACTCCCACCGTAGCCCATTTCAAGGTACCAAAATGAGGTCAAAGAATTCTGTGCACAATCAGTGAGCTGGTGGGAGCCGGCCCGGCACAGCCCTGTTTCTGAAGCCTCTTTCTTCTTGTGGGGTGAGGCAAGCACTCCCGAAGCAACTGGCCTTGCTCCCTGAGTGGTTTATCTGCGGGAAGCTTTCTTGGTTGTTAGTGTAAGGAAAGCCCTGGGCAGCCCCTCCTCAGCCGGCCCAGAGGCATATGCTACAGCCACCATGGGTGCCAGGGACGAGACTGCTGCTGGGATGGGGTGTCTGCACCCTGTGAAATGAGTTCAGACCAGAGGAGCTCGTAGGCCGCCTCTGGAGGGATGGGGAAGAGGGAGGTGGATAGGAGAAGGAGAAAGAAGAGGGAGGAAAGGGGAAGCGCAGGGAGGGAGGAAGGAGGAGGAGCACAGCAGAAAAGTAGCAGAGGGATGGGGAGGAGGAAAAGGAAGGAAAGAAAGGAAAAGAAGAACAAATAAGGACAGAAGGAAGAGAGAAAGGGGAAAAAATGGTTTGGACATTTCCTATGTGCTGTACACTGTTCTCTCGTGATCACCTTTAACCTGAATAAGAACCCAAGGAGCGAGGCAGCCTGTATTAGCAACAAGGAACCTGAGGGTCGCAGAGTCCAAGGTCACAAGTGGTTGAGGAGCCAGAATTCGAACCCAGGCCTCAGGGCTTCTCAGGCTGCTTTCCTTCCGTTGGTTCTAACTAGAGTCGCTGGGGCCAGCCCAGCCATCTTGGCCTTCCACGGGGGGCAGCAGCCTCCCCAAACCAACTCACGAAATTTATTGGGAATACACCCTGCACTGGTGTATCTCTGGGGACCCTGCTGTAGACTAAGTCAAGGTTCCTGCCCTTGGAGCCCTCCCAGGCTGTTCCAGCCCTCCTAGTGCTGTTCCCTCTCTCTTCCCACCTTCCTTTGGCTGCTGTGGTGCTTTCCGGAGGACGCCTCTGAAAAGGCTCTGAGCTCAACCAGCCTGAAAGGATTAATTCAGTGTAGGAAATAAGGGAGACAGATGCCCACTCACTGCCTTGTAAGACACACTTGTAAGAAAACGACTGGTTTAAATAACTGTTCCCTCCTGTTCAAGATGCACTTGAGAGACTCCGAAGGGCATTAGGATAAAGGCCCTTTAGGAACTCCGATTTGGGGGAAAAAAGAAAATAATACTGCAGGGACCAGCTGACCTAAACGGTGATCTTTAATAAAACACATGCACAAGGGCAGCCTGAATGGACAGCTCTCCCGGCATCACGGGATGGAAGAGAACACGGCAGTCGTGAATGCTCCACGGTTCTTTATCAAGCTTCCATACCCCGGACTCCATGCCCACTTCTCAACATCTCTGTAGGTTTTATTAGCCTCGTTCCAGAGAGGAACCCACTGAGATCCCTAAGACAAACTGTTTGGACCAAGATCATACAAGGTCACTATGAGAGCCACCAGGGATCTCAAACTGTGGCCCTGGGACCGAAGGGGCCCTGCAAATGTGTTGCGGTGGGTGCCATCAGCTTAGAATTTTGAAAATTTGGATTTGCATACTTAGGGGAGGGGAATGGGTCTGCAGTTTTCTAGTTTACTGCAAGTCCCACCGTTGCTCTCATCTTAGTCTCTGGCCTCGTTACTGATTTCTGTGACCTGCCTGACCCTCAGTGGCCTTTGAGTTTGCCGGCCTGGCCTATGGGGTACAATTGCAGCCACTCAAGAAAGCGCTTTCTAAGTGGTGGGAGAAGAGCAAGATCAGTGTTGCCCCTTCCCTAGGGGATATGTCAAACTCATGGAGGTGGTAAAGTTTAAAAAGAAAAAAAACCCAGCATGTTCGGTGTTATAATTCTATTTTTAGAAAACAACCAACCTCATTGTTCTTATAATACAATGCTGGATTTGAAAAAAGTGCAGAGACATTGCTTTACAAGAGTTTGCCAAAAATGGGGGTGTGTGCGTGTGTGATTTTTCAGAATCAATTGAGGGTCAGATTCCATGGTCTAAAATATTTTCCCACAAGATAAAGTTGATTTTATTTTTAAAAATAAAATCGGCTTTATCTTGTGGAATTTAGCCAATGCATCTGTTTTTGATTCATTTACTTAGTTTTCAAAAGGAATCTTTATAGTCTGAATCCCCCTCCTTTTGGAAAGTGCAAAGCCCTGTTAGCAAGAATACCTCTTGCCTTGATCTGCCCATTTGGTAAATTCAGATTTTTATTGAGCAAATTCTCTTAAGTCCCGCAAACAACGAGCAAACACATGAGTAACTTCCGCTTGGGATGTGAAAGAGTCATCATCAGCAGTTCAGTTGTCAAGAACCATGATAGAGGCAGGCAGGGAATGGCAAGAAAACCTGGTTTGGAGTCTCAGCTTGGATGCTGTGTGACCTCAGGTTAGTTACCTCACCTCTCTGTCTAAATCAGTGGTGGTAATATCTCTTCTTTGGGCTACTATGAAAATTAAGTGGGTGAAAATCTAAAGTGGTTAGCATAGCACTTTGCACATAATAAATGCTTGATGCATGGCAGGCAGAATAATAAATCACATGATTAAGGCTAGGGTTATTTGCTTTTTACATAGCTGTGGGAAAAAGTCCTGGACAGAATGCCAGAGTTATCTTAACCTTACAGGCAAGTGATCAATACAAGGGATTCTGGGTGTCACTGGGAGATGCTGATCCGATCAAATTTTTACAGCAAATTGTTCGTTAAGCACGATTCCCAAAGTGGACAGAAGTACATATTAAGCACGGTTCCCAAAGCGGACAGAAGTACCTATCCTGTAATTAGCACGTTCTTGAAAATCCTGGTTAAATGTCAACTGTCTTCATTTGTCCATTGAGTGAGTCTCCTCTACTCCTCTGCTGCCTCTACCGGAGCTGAGGTCTTTGGCTCATTACTTCACACCCTGTCACCCAGCCTCAGGAACAGCAGTGAACAAACGACCCTCCCTTCAACAGCTCCAGAAACAGGCTGCTATCTCTGGGGGTGGATTTGCTCAGACAGGTTTGAGGAAACAAACAAAATGGTTGCTTGCATCCAAGTAATCAAGATCCCAGCTCTCAACATCGCTTTTCAGCCAAATGCCTGAGTCCAGCACCCTCTTTCCGCTTCCAAATCAGAATGGGGTGTCTGCCAGCCCACATCTTTGCCAGCATGCAAATGATACGCTTCTGGGTTTCTCAGAGTGTTAACCCCATACTCTCCAATCTCTGATTAAGGAAGTAAATCTATTGAGCCAGCTGCACAGGAGAGAGACAGCGTGGGTGAGAGTATTTACTTTCCACAAGTGTTTGCAACAGGGGGTCATTTAGAGAGCCAGCATATAGAAAAAGCGATTTCTCCCAGTGGGGTTTGCACGTAGGCTTGTAGGGACAGTACATTTCCTGCAAGGCATATGAATCACGCTCCCCAAATGCAAAATGTTTGTGGGGTTTTTTTGTGTGTGTTTGTTTTTTGTTTTTGGTGATAGGCTGTTCATTTGTTCCACTGACATTTAGTAGCTTGGAATGAAGTGCCCTGTCATTGACCGTTCTTGGCCTTGTTTTAGCCAGATCCACTCTTCCAATCCCACAAATGACAAGTGGATACACAGTTGGGAGCGGACCCTTCTCCTAGCTTCTCCCTTTTGCTTAATAATAATAGCTCCTGTTGGTTGAGCTGTGGCCAGGATAGGGCTTGATGCTTTACCTACCTTCTCTTATTTGCTCTCATAACAGTCCTATGAGGTAGGTTCTGTTATTATCTCCAATTTGCAGATGAGGAAACTGAGGCTCAGAGAGGTGAAGTGACTTGCCCCAGGGTCACACAGCTAGGAAGTGGCAGGGTAGGGTTTGACTTTGGCTCCAAAGCAGATGCTTCTTAACCACCTTGCCCATTCTTCACATGGCCTCCCCAGTTCTCTTGGGCTGGGACAGTCATTCCTGGCCCATGAGAATTCCAAGAAACACTCTCTGCAACGGTCTTTGGAGAGCTCTAGATGCTCTAGTCCAGCAAGCACCCCCTCTCCCTTGCTATGGCTCCTTTTAGCCCCCACCCCCACCCCCGTGCTTGGAGACCCAGGACACAGCCGTTGCCTAGGTAAGCAATTTGGGGTTAAATCCCAGCTCTGCCTCTTTTCTGGCTGTGTGACCTGGGGCAGGTCTCTTCACCTCCCTGAACCCAACTTTGCACCTCCACCTGGTGAAGGTAATTATCCCTTCCTGACAAGACTGGAAGAAACACAAAACTAGACAATGCAGGTTCACCCCATTTCTGAGCCTCTTTCTTGGGGGAAACGGAAACCCTAGACATGGTCTTGTTGAATCTCTTGCTCACTCACTGGCTCCAACAGTTCCCAAATCAGCATTCAACACACATCACTCTGCCTTGTGCAACGCCATTATCTCCCGAGGACAAGGCTCCGTTGTCACGGCAACCAGAGTCCTTCCACCAACTCTAATAATTTCTCAATAGCGGAGCTGGGCTGGCTAGGGGAAGGGGAAAGAGCATTGGTCTAGGGGTTAGAAGCTCTGGGAACCAGGACCTGCTGGACCTAGGACTCTTCGGTAGGTCTCACTTTATCCATTGATCACACAAGGGCCTCTGAAATCCATGGGTTTTGTGACTTTCTCTGAGAAACAGCTGCCTTGGTCCAGGAAGCCGGAGGCAGGGGACCTGACCTGCAGGAGATGGGTTGGAGGTTTGAATGAGATTTTATATCCCAGGGAAGAGCCAGAAGATGCCTTTGGCGACCACATTCTCCCCTTCCACTGAATTACCTTCGAAACACCCCTTTAGCTCTGTGATCTGTAGGTGAGCTGTACGACCCTCCAGGTGCAAGACTGGGGACAGTCAGTTGACCAAATTTGCAGATGTGGCAGACGGAGGCTCAGAGAGGGCAAAGAGTTGCCCGTGGCGACCCAGCAAGCAGAAAGTCCAGCTCTTCCACAGCCTCATGCCACAGCATCTGCCAGCCCTCAGAACTCAATGCAGAGTACCTGGGAAGGCTGGAACCGGGAGAAAAGAGCCTGTCCACCTGCCCTGTCCCTCTCCCTGCTTGGCCCACGGTGGGTCCTGCTCTGGTCACCACCTGTGTGGCCTCTGGCTCTCTCTGGGTTCTTCTCACCTAAGGCACCACACAGGCAATCAAAACTGATAGGCACCTACTATGTGTCCCTGACTATGCTGGGCATCAGAAACACCAGAAGACACAGCATTTCTGCTTACAGGGAATTCATGGCCTTGACCCTGACCCTATGATCCACCGCAGAGCTGGCACACGATAGATACCAGAGTTTTATTGGACCAGAGTTTTATTTTGTTTGCCCACATCTGTCCCTGAGGCCTCTAGGAAAATCTCCCAAAGTAGCCACCAGTGTCCCAGGTCCCCAGGAGCCACTGCGGACCCCATGCTGGGGAGGGGACCAGTGGGAACGAGGCAGCCCTTAGCTTGGTGACTCCTGTCTGGGCTCCAGAGGTTGTGGGGTGGGGAGGTGGGCCTGCCTTGGCCCAGGTCGATGCCCCACTTTTAAGCACAGCAGGGCTGGCTGTTTAACTCTTCCCAGGGCTGGTGCTTTCGTTTAATACCCACCCATGGCTAGTTAACAGTGCCCGTCTGCTCTAGTCACTAGAGGCACCCACTGCCACTTGAAGAAAAGGCTCTTATCATCCCCACTCATTAGTCTCAGGAAGGCTATTATGGGGAAGGGGGTGGAGGAGGAGAGGAGGAAGTGGGGCATGCAGTTTTCCTCTCCCCTTCCCCCGCCCCCATAGCTGGTGCTGGTGGTAGCCAGGAGTAGCCAATTGTCCCATCCAAAATCCAGAGAGGGGAAGGAACCTGCCCAAGGTCAAATGCAGGCTCAAGGCTGGCAGGGCTGGAATGAGCTCTCCGACTTCTTTCTCGGGTCTGTGAGCCCAGGCATTGGGGTCAGGCACACCAGGATCTGAGTCCCGACTGCCACATGTCAGCTGTCAACTGTATGACCTTGGGCAACCACTTCAGCTTCCTGAGACTCAGATTCTTGACTGAGGAATCTGAGATAATGCTGATAAAGTGCTCATTCAGGGCCTAGGTCACAGTAAGTGCCCAATAATTGGGGGATATGATTATTTGATCTTTCAGTGACACCACACTGAACCAACCTGCTAAAATTGTATATGCAACATATTGTATGCATTTAAATTTCATCTCTACCAAATACGCTTCAGTAAGACTTCTTCTTCCTTATCCCCCTGCCCACTATATGTGTTTATAAGCATCTCTCTCTCTTTTTTTTTTTTTTTTTTTTTTTTTAAAGCATGAGTGTGTTCTTGACCTCAAGCACTGGAAACATCCAGTTTGGAAGCAAAGGGCTCTGTCTGCCAAGACTCCACAATTCGTTCAAGTGGCAGCAACAGCTCGACTGCAGGATCAGGACTGAAGACAGCTCATGGGAAGCGGTGGCGTTTGGCTTCTGTTGCTTTTGTTTTGTACTGTTTTCACTCTGCCTCAGCACAGTCGGAAATGACAAGCACGAAGTCCCTCCCTGCTCCCTACTCCCCCAGATGCCCCCCCACACACACACACATGATCTCGACCCAGGTGCTTATCAGAGGCAGTGGGGTGGCATGGGAAAGCACACAGTTTGTATCAGCAAGACCTGGGTTCAAATCTCTGCTGTGCATCCTCAGGCAAGCAGTTCGATACCCCCAGCCTCAGTTTCCTCCTCCAGTGGATGGGGAAAGTAGCACCTATCAACCCACATCATCTTGAGATTAAATGAAGCAGCACCCACAAAGCCTTGACCCTCGGGCTGGGTGGTAGGTCCTGGCTGGCCAGGTGCTCCCCTGGTCCATGCAGCCTGGCAGTACATCAAACCCTCACATCTCCCTCTACCCCAGAAGGAAACTCCCAGAGTTCATGGCATTTCAACACCTTCAGCTGTGGGCAGCCGTCTAAAAGCAGAGGGAGGTGCGGTGATAGCCAGGGCCCTGTGGTTTTGAGTCCACGTCCCCTCCCCTTCCCTGTCCCCTTGGTTGTCCCAGAACCCCTCAGCCTGCTCTACCAGCGGCCGGGAGCTCATATGCAAACACTGGCTGGACACCCTTCCTGGCTACTGAGGCCCTAAGACCCTTCTAGACCATCTCATGGGACCCTGGGGTTCGTTTTCACCTTAACTCACCAGATAAGCACATGTGTGTACATGTATGTCTGAGGCCCATCATCCCTTCCTGTCCCCACAAGTCCAGCCGCCACTGGGGCCTCCGGGCCAAATGTTCACACTTCAGACCCCGAATTCTGGGCACCACGGAAGAAATGGCAGCCTCTGGCCAGCGATCAGGTGAGGCCAGAACAAGATGTCGAGGCCCTTTTCTCCCAAACCAACCTCATGGCAGAGCCTTTCCCTGCCATCCTGCAAATGTCACGTCCGCTGCCAGATCTGGGCTCATCTGGGCTCCTTCCCAAGGGGCTACCTGGTGAATTAGGTAAGGCTGGGAAACCAGCCGTCAGAGACAAGGGTGTCTCAGGGCTTGCTCAACTTCAGCTGCCCCATCCGGAAGATGCGGATAATAATGGTAATCTTAATAGAACCTTTACCTTGAACTCCCAGGGCTGTTGCGAGCTTGAATCAAGAAAGCACTTTCAAAACTGTAAAATTCTGTATAAGCGTTAAGTGTGCATGTGCATGTGTGTGCAAACGGGCCTCATTTCAATCAGGTTTATTTCCGGTTTGGGCTTTATGAGAAAATTAGCTTTTAAAAAATGCTGCTCTTTGTTTGGGAGTGGATTCTTCTCCAAGATATCAAAGGACCATGTTTTCTTGCCGCCCCTCACCCCCCACCAGAACACTTCATACTGGATCAAAAGAAAAAGCAGCTGCAAAAGCATTTGTTTTTTCAAACCGTAAAGTGCTTTCTAATGACCCAAAGTATTGTTATCAGCACTAACTTCCAACAAACTGTACTACACTGATACCAAATCACTGATACCAAATCACCTCCTGGCAGCTGCTGCCTTTTCCCTGCATGCACAAAAACCTCCTTATCAAACAATAAACAACCTGCTGTCAGTGACTTTCGGCTGATTCTTTGACCTTGAATGTCCCTCAGGCCAGGGCTCAGTTATCTCAAGAGATGGCAAAGCTGCTTTCACAGACATCAGGCAGTAGACAGGTGGGCAGAGCTGCAGGTCACTGTCCGTGGCAGCCGCTAAGCCCTGAATCCCCCAGCCTGGACCACGTGCCAGGATCTCAGCCGGCCCCCCAGATCAGGGAACCCTTTCATAGACAAGAGGGCCCCTGACACTCAAACGTGTCCCGTTCCACCTAGCTGTACACCTCCCACTTCCAGAGTGCCACAGCCAATCGCTCTGCAAGACCTGGCCTCCTTGTAATTTTCAATTTGTGAGAAATGTAAAAATAGAAGGCCATTTGCTGCAGGCAGCTCGCATCGAATTGGATGCCACTTCCGTGTCATGTCAGATCGCGGTAAAAGGAGCTGATGGCTCCGGCGGGCCGCTCTCAATGTCTTCCCACGCAGTGAGAGGGTGGCGACAAATTGGGGGGCACCCGAGAGTTAGGAAAAGGTACCCAACATCGACGCCAGTTTTCAACGAACTTAAAGTCCAAGTCACAAATATGTTGTAACCGGGTAGACAACTGAGTGCGAATCCTAGCTCTGCAGCTGAGGATCTTGGGCACAAATTCAGGTCTGCACCTCATGTTCCCCACTTACCAAACAGCAACCAGCAGCTCCCCGCCTCCCAGAGCTACGCAAAGCTCAAGTGGGGAAGTGTTTTGTAAACTGTGAAGCTCATTAAATGGAGAGTGGCAGTTAGTACCAAAGAGCAATTTCCAGGGGCAGCTCAGTGGCAGAGATTTAAGTACTCGGTGGTTGGGTCTGGCCTCGAGTGCCTTTTACTAGCCCAGCTATCCTGCAGCAGGGGCCTTGACCTCTCTCCTTCTCAGTTTCCTCATCTATATGGGGACAATTATTCTACACGGTTTTGTGAAAATTGAATGCAATGATACAAGTAAAACACACAGCACTTTATCTGGCATATTGTCAACTGGCAATAACTGTTAGCTCTTACTGTGATTGATAAGATTATTTACAGTTTGGTGATTGTTGTGGTTTGTTTATGACTGAATCTGAGGAGGAAATAGCAGAGCTTGCCAAAACCAGGTAACTCGGTTCTCTTACAAAGGTGGCTTCCCCTGCTTCCTACAGCCCCTTCCCAATGGCCCCAGTGCTTTTCGGTAAGCAGGAGGCATATGAAGACACTGGAGGTGCAGAAAGCTCCTCCCTGAGACCCATTTCCTGGGAAGCCCTATTTTGGGGCTTCACATCTGGCCCCCCAGCCTTTCCCCCTCTCTCCCTCTGCCTCCCAGTGTCCTTCCAGAGAAGGGGCAATGCCGGCCTAAAGGATTGCCGATGCCGGGCCAATCTGAGGAGCCAGTGGAGGCACGTGGCGGAGCGGGTGGACGCCCTGATCCCTGAGCTGAGAGGGGGCCCTGCTGCTCTTTGCAATTGGAGTCAATTCAAGGTTGTTTTCATCACGGCAGGGGCTGTGCTCTGCCCTCTCTTCTCCAGGCACAGAGAAGCTTGGGCAGCTTTGCACGGTTGAACTGAAGGGGCAGTTCTGACACAGGCAAAGACAGGCCTGCTGACATCCCCATGGCGGTTTCCATTCACAGAGCGGGGCACTGGAGTAACTCAAACTTGCTGTGGCATTGGCACTATGGCTGGGTGAGAGGGGCTGCCGAGGTGGTGCAACTCTGGGGCTGAAGGGGAAGCTGGGCACACCATGGGCCAGGTGGGCAGGGGCAGGCTCTGGCCTCCCACCTGCTCCCAAGAACAAAGGTGGCTGGAGGCGGCAGGCAAGGCTGAGTCGCGCCTGGGGTTGGCATTATGCCTGCAATCCATACACAAGCAAGAGAGGGGGAAAAACTCCAAATTTTGAGTGACTTGTGACATGTCTATCTCAGCTGCTGAGCTTGCAGGTAAACCTAGGAATGGGTTCTTTATGTGGTGGCAAGAAGCCACCTGACATTTGTGCTTTATTAATGTTGCCCTTAACATATACCGGGGAGTAGAGGGACAGCCTTGCTCAGAAGGTAGGCCCAAGGGGACTCAACTGTCAACCATCAAATCCCATCCTCAGCACCATCAGCCATCACTTAATAGATGTGAAAACTGAGGCCCAGCCACAGCAACAATGGGGCCAAGCGTTGGCCTGGGAATCAGAAGACCAGGTTCAAATCCCAGCCCTGCCTCCTTGTAGCTGTGTGATCTTGGTCAAGTCACTTCAAGGGGGAAGAGGACTCATCCAAGTCACTTCATCTTCCATGGGGGAAGAGGACTCATCCAAGGTCACAGGCCAGAGGACAGCAGAGCCCCAGCTCAAAGCAAACTCTCATCATGGCTCATTCCATTCCTGGCTGTGACCTCAGAGGTACCAGGAGACACAGATATTGCAGGTAGGTTCACACTAGTGCTGTCATCACCTTTCATCCAAGCATATTCTATTCCAAGACATTTACTGAGTGCATGCTGTGTGCTGGGCCACATCTAAACAAATTCACAGGGAAGCGGCTGTGGCTCAATCAGTAGGGCTCCCGTTTACCATATGGGAGGCCCCGGGTTCGGTTCCCGGGGCCTCCTGGTGAAGGCAAGCCCGCCCGCATGGCGTGGTTAGCTGACCCCAGTGAGCACAAGCAGCAAGCGGGGGAGAAATGAATAAATAAATAAAATCTTTAAAAAAATAAAAATAAAAAAATAAATAAGTAAATAAATAAACAAATTCACAGCATTTGGTGCTCCTGGGTCGTGAGGCATGTAAAAACCAGGGCATACAGGAGAGAGGGTGCTATTGGCATCCTTCAGCTTCGATGGCCTTGATTTTTCCTTGTTTTCACTCCCTAGGCTGCCTACTCTTTGGCCTCCAGACCCTTCTAGAGTTCTCTGGGGACCCACTTCTCAGCAAGCCTCTAGGCCTGGAGTAACAGGTCCCACATCAGAAGAGATGGTTTCCTTTCTCCCTCACAGAGGCTGCCTCTCTCCTACAGGGTTCTTAGTGATTGCCTCACTCTCCAGATGCTGGCCGACAAGCCAGGCTGCTTTCCCGCTGCTGCCTGGGACTCACTGGTTGTCCTCCAAGGACTGGCCCCAGAGCCAGTGCTTAGCTGGAGAGAGAGCGCTTTCTTTGTTTGTCGCCTGACAATTTATTTCTGAGGCTGGAGGGAGGCTCAGCCATTTTGCCAGGGACTTCTCTGGGAAAAGCCCCTCCCACTCCTCCAGGGGCTTTAACTTCCAAGGCCAAGTTCTCTTCTGCTCCCTCTGCCTTGCAGAGGGCCTAAAGCATCTCTGACCAGGGCACAAGCAGGCACCAGGTCAACTTCTCTCTCCAAAGAGAGACTGAAAGAGGGTGCACGCTGTCAAACCAATAGTTCCCAATGACCTCCTTTGTCTTGGAATTTAGGAATTGGGGTAGCTTTCTCAGGTTCCTGAATGAATACATTTCCCCCAAAGTTCCTGAAAACAGAAATCCCAGTCAAGAATCAGCACATGGCACCCCCTCTCTTGCCAAACACACACCTTGGGTGTCACAGAAAAGTGCATGTCAACCCCAAATTCCACTCTCATTGCCTATCACAGTCTGATTTTTGGGGTGTCACCAAGGCTCCAAGAGCCATTTTATTGAGCCCTCTCCACGGCTCATCACAGGGATGAGGCTGAGAGGGGGTGAGCTCTCAAGCCCCACCTCAGCAAGAAATGTGGCCCCAGCTCTGTGTCATGTTCCATTTTTCTTCCTTGGGGTTCAGGTCTATTCTATGCGTGTGTGTGAGAGCCTCAGTGGGGGGTGGGAGGGGCGGCGCCACCTGAGTATGCTGTCTGAAGACCAAGTCAAACACAGAACAGGACATCTGTGGGTGCCACCCGTAGGGACGTGCGCCTACAAAAATACCACGCATGGAGACCGGATGGTCATCGCCTTTTCTCCATCCCCGGGGGTGAAGGCAGGGAGGCAGGACAAGGTCAGAGCTGTCCCACGGCAGGAAGGAGACACCGTCCTCGACCCCCCTGGGGGATCCCCTTGTCCCACATCTCTCTGAAAAGAATTGGGGGGGGGGGGGAGGTAGAGCGCGGCGCGAGCTTGTCTGCACTCAGCCCAAGCTATGCTGTGTTTTTGATTGTCAACCTTACTTGAGAGTGTGAGCAGGCCCAGGATGGGAAGGAGGTGTCTCACCCCCAAGACGCCCCCATCCTTTAGACCCCAGAGAATAAATGGGGGGCATGGCTCTATCTAGGCATAGCTGACCCTAAGACAGTTCCCCAAACGGTCTTCCTGTCGTCCGCTCCCCAGTCCCCCGCCATTCCCCAGGGGCCAGGGAAGGGGCTTCGACGGCTCCAGCAGAATCCACACAGCTCCGCGGTCCGAAGGGCACCGGGACAGGGAAGGGGAATGCGATCTTCGCGACCCTTCCGCGAGCCCCCTTATCCCCCGCGCATCCCAGGGGAATGGCTGGTGCGCACGTCGGCGATCGCAGCGGCGTTCCGGGTTGCTTCAGGTGGCCCCGGACGCGGCAAGGCGCCCGGGATGGAATCTCGGGGTGTCCACTTTCCCATGTCCGCCCGGTCCAGGGCGCGCGCCTTTCTCCGGCCGTCCCGGGCTCTGCTCCCAGCGCCCGGCGCCCCGACGCCGTCCGCGCAATCTTACCTGAGGTCGGTTCTGCGCTGCCCGCGGCGGGCGCTGCGCGGGGCTGCTCCGCGGCTCAGGACGCCGCGGCGCTCCAGCTCGGGCTGCGTTGCGCTCCGGCTTTTCGGCTCCGCGCAGCTCTTCCGCAACCTTGCCTCTTGCTGGGTCTTTCGAGGGCGGGCGGAGCCACGCGGGGTAGGGAGGGGGGTGGGGGAAGGGGGGAGGTGGGTGGGCCCGCCGTGCCGGGAGCCCGCCCCGCCTGCCCGTGCCGCGCGCCGCGCGCCCCAGCGCTCCCCCGGCCCGTGCAGCGCGCCGCCCGCCCCAGCTGCCTCGTCGCAGCCTCCCCGCCGGCAGCCGCTCAGCCTTCCCCTTCACCCTCTCTCTGCTTCTACTTCCCTCCTCCTTTCTATCCTCTCTCCTTCTTCCCTCTCCCTCCCCCACTTTCCTCCCCATTCTTCACTCTCCATCCCCCCTTTCTCCCCTCTTCCTCCTCTCCTTTCCTTCTTTCTTCTCTCTTCTCCCTCTCCCAAGCCCTTCTTCTGTCTCTCCTGTTCCCCTCTCCTTCTCCTCCTCTCTTCTTCTTCCTTTGTCCACCAGTCTGCTGGCCTGTGGTTGGCAGTCTGCCTTGGTCTCTGTCTGTTTCTCTTCCCAGTCTATTGCAGTTCTATCTCTGGTGGCCTGTCCTTTTTGTTTCTCTGTCTCTGTCGCCCTCTTCTCTGGATCGTCACGAGACGCCCCCCTACCCCGTGGGTGGGGTGGGTTCCTGCCCACTTTCTGCTTTCTTCCCTGGGGCAACCCCGCCCCCCTTCTTGTTACACGTGGGAACACAGGTTCAGACCTGGGGGTACCAGGCTCTTGGGTTGCTGCGGCCTGGAGGGGGGGCAGTAGGGGGTGCAGTTGTGTAGGACTGTCTCCTGCCAGGGGTTGGTCATGGAGACACAATGTGGATGTATCTGGGATGGGATGGATGGATGGATCAACAGATGACTAAAAAAGGAAACATAGCCTGGCTGTACCCCCATAAACCCAGGGATTGTATGGCAGCAGGACCCCAGAAACATCCTCCAGTTCTAGAGATTTAAGGAGGTGTCCCAGAGAAGCCTCCCTCCCATCCAATCCCAACGGGGCGCCTGAGGGCTCCCTCCCTTCCTCTTGCCAAGTCCTGCCCCCCCCTTCACAAACTCTCCTGGGAATGGGGCCATGTCTTCTACTCTCTCTGGGTTCCCCAAGGACACACAGAAAAGATTCCTTCTCTCCTGCCCTGACCTGGTCTCCCCACCCCCCATCCCCAGGACTGGCATTTGCCCATTGGCATTCCACCCCCCACCTGACTGGCCTCCCCACCTCTCCCTCTCTGATCATCCATCCTTGGGTCCCACAACACAGAGCTCCCCAAGGTCACCCTGACTCTCCTCTCTCTTTCCCAGAGCTCTCACCCACAAACATGAAATCAGTGTCTTACTTGAGCTATCCCCCTTCTCCCCCATCTCACTGATCACCAGATCCTATTACTCATGACCGCCAGCAGTCCGTCAAATAAATATTTTTTAAGCTCTTTTTCTGTGCCAGGCACTGTCCTAGGCTCTGAGGACACAGTAATAGACAGACAGGCCACAGACCTCAAGGAGGTCCCAGTCTGATGGGGGCAACAGGCTTTCATCAAATAATCCCTTAAATCCACAATAATAAGCTCTGCCAGAAGCACACATCTCAGGGGATCCCAATCCAGCTTGGGATGGTCCAGGAAGGTTTCCTACAGGAAATTCCATTTGAGCTGAGGTCCAAGGATGAATAGGAGTTGTCTGGATGAAGATGTGGGGGGACAGCTTTGAACAAGTGTATGAGGGTAGCAAGAACAGAGGCTATTTTTGCTTATCTGCCATTCCTTTCTTCTTTACATGACAACACCTTGATTCTCATTTGGGGACCTTCACCTCCTCCACTCACATTCATATGGTTCCCCTATTCCAGAAGTGGACATGTGCCTATCAGAGCACCACATCATCCTGGTCTCAATGAGGGGACATGTAACTCATGTGAGGACTCTCCCTGGGACTTTTGCTAAAACTACTGTCAAACACCCATCTTTGCGAAACCTCAAGCAGTCCAAACCTGAAAAGGAAGCCAATTGAGGGAAGGCAGAGCTGAGAGTTGGAGAGTAGACTGAGATCTGATGACTATTGTTTGAGTGGCTGGATCCAGCCATGCCTGAAGGCAGTCTCAGTTGTTTAAATCATTGCACTCCTTTTTTTCACTTATGCAAGTTTGAGTTCAGTTTATGTTGCTTATAACCGAGAGTCCTGACAAATACCGTCTTGGATTGAGAAAGATGAAAAATTATTTATATATAAAGGAATAATAATAACCATTTCCATCCCCTTTTCTTTTTTCACATCTCATCATCATCTCTTTGTTTTTTAATATCCCTGAACACTACTGTATTTTCATTGCTCTACATGTGTTTTACCTACATATGAAAGCAAACCGCCTTCCAGGTGACTTTCCAGGGCTGACTATCTGATGCTTGGATTATTTCCACAACAGTCCCTGCTCCCCCTGCTTTCCAGTCCCTTATGTTATGACAGTTCACCTATCTGTCTGCACATCTCCAGTGAGCTCATTCTTCTACTTGGTAGAGGGTTTTATCTTTAAAACAACAAACTCTTACTCTGGCAGAATTCTGGGAGGTGCCCCCAGTACCACAAGGCTTCAGATAAGGGACACTATATTGTAAAGTTGAGATGACTGCATGTGATGCTTTCATGTCCTTCCCCCAAGCCAGGGTTGATACCTTCCAGCAAAATCCAATGAGTACTTGGTGGGCTGTAGGGGTGGGTTCTGCAGGACAGGGTTCCCAAAATGTGTGCTGCAAGACACTGGTGGTAGTAAAGTTACTTTTGGGTGGCATGGAATAACTTGGAGTGAGAAAGCTCTTCCATGTTTCATCTCCCTCTAATAGCCTTGTGATTTCTGCCTGTGAGAAAGTCTCAGATTGGTACTAGCTTGTCTTTAAAACTTCCCAAAGGGGAAGCGGCTGTGGCTCAATCAGTAGGGCTCCCGTTTACCATATGGGAGGCCCTGGTGCGGTGAAGGCAAGCCTTTAGCTGACCCAGCGAGCACAAGCAGCAAGGGGGGGATAAATGAATAAATAAATAAAATCTTTAAAAAAAAAAAAAAAACTTCCCAAAGCAATTGCTAATTCTATTTCAACTATAAGAGGATCTGCCCTAGGCGACCAGCATTGGTAGATGATGTATCGAGTTAGAATTGAATGCATTGTTCATTTGTTCTTGTTTTTTTTTTTTTTTTTAATGGAGACTATTTTTGGCAAGCAATACTGTTCTTTTAGTTCCAGTATGATGTGAAGTTTTCTTTTCAGATACATTTATTTAATCTAAAAAAGGAAAACATTTAAGTAAATAAAAATAGACACGGTACATAGATATTTGTAAAACTCTTATGGCTGGTTTGCAAATGACTGAAGTTTGTGTAGCCCAATTTAGAGATACTTTGCATCCTTGGATTCATTCATTTGACAAATGTTTATTAAGCACCTGCTAAGTCTGAGGCTCCAGGGAGGACCCATGCCAAATTCCATGAGGGATGGCAGGGCCTGAGCATAGAAGATGTGACTGCCACATTAGGAAACTGGAACTTGACCCTGGGGCCACTGGAGAGCCATTGAATATTCTGGAGCAGGAGAGTGATATAAGGTTTAAGAAAGCTGAGACTGACCAGGTATGCAGGATTGATTGAAGGGGAGAAGACTGAAAGCAAGAGACTCGCAGGAGGCTGTGGTATTATGAGAGATGTGACATGCAAAGGGGCTGGCTCAGGGCCTGGAACCTAGCAGAGTTCCTGGAACACAGTAGGTACTTGCCACATGGTTGAAATTATTATTGTTAGTATTTTATTATAGTCCTGTCCCTTTCTTGACCTGGGGTCATTCATTGAGTCATAGACTCACAGGGTATCAGACTGGAAATTGTCCTTTAAAATAACCTAGTCTAACTCTTTTCTATTAGAAAAAGGTAAACTGAGACCCAGAGAGAGGTCAGCTGGTGGCAGAGCCAGGATGATGATGCCTACTTGCTATATTGTTGAGCACTTACTGGGTGCCAATCACTGACATATGGGGAAAGAGGGGCCAGAGAGGACAAGTCACTGGCCCAGAGACACACAGTAAGAGAAGAATTGAGCTCAGATTCCAACTCTAGCCTGGCCACCTTGGAAGCCAGAGCTCTTGGCCACTCATCTTCTTGGTCCTGTCCTGGGGTTTTCTCACCACCAAGACAGCCTCCCTCTCATTAGGCCCAAGGTGATACTGAGGGGAGAGGAGTCAGGATGCCCAGCTCTGTCACCAACCTGCTGTGTGACCTCAGGAAAATCCCCTACCCTCTCTGGGCTCTACTTTCCTTACCTATAAATGGAAGGGATTGAATTTTCCTGCTCAGTCACCAGGCTGCTGAGTGAGGGGCTCAGGGGGAAGGCCATACTTTGGTCTTCTGCCTGGCTCTGTCCTCCAACCCTTTGTCCAGTCCTCCTGCCCAGACCCCATCATGTGCTCATAGCAGACACTGTCTCAGTGGACAATGCAGAATTCCATCTCCCAGGTTCTCCAAAATTATAGTAAGACTGAGAAATAGCCCAGCTCCTTTGGCCTAAGGAAATAGCCGCTATAGAGAAACAGGGTTTCTTGTTTGGTTTTCAGAAGGGGTGCTATTACTTAACCATACCCCTCTCCAGTCCAGAAATTCCCCTATTAACAAAAGAGTGGAGTTAATGTGAGTAACCACTTGAAGAACCACAATAAGCTTCCCGGGAGATAATAGGACAAAAGATTTTGTTATCCTGTCCGGAGTTGGGCTGGGCAAATCTTCAGCAACAGTTTTAAATATGTACTGTCATGCTATGTTGGGATCCATACTTAAACACCAGTCCCCTTGACAGGTTGATGCTTCTAAAGAGGCAACCCACACAAAAGACAGCCCAGGAGCAGCCGCAGATGGGTAATTTGCTGGCTTTGGAACCAGATAGATCTTAGACAAGGGACTTCACCTTTCTGGGCCTCAGCATCCTCATCTATAAAATGGGAATATAATAGTGTCTACCTCACAAGGGTACCAAGGAGAAGGCCGGATAATGCTCTGGTGCATGGATAATGCTCAATATAGTTTAATGATTCTGCTGCCATTCTCAAGGCAGCTCTGCCCTGCCTTTCCAGCTGACAAGATTTTAATTGAGGGTCAAGGTCAATCTCAAAATGCTACCACCTCCAAGAATCATTCCTGATGTTTGCCCAATTGTTCAAAGTATTCCTTCTTCCCTTGGATTCCCACACAGATCTTGGCTCCTACCTCTTTTTAGGTACTTATACTCTCCCATTGGTGGGGGTAGGGCCTATTGGCCCTTGGAATCTTGCAAACAATAGGGGCTCAACATTTGTTGATGCTTACACCCTCTCCCAGCACTGAGTCTGGGACTCTTGGATTCCCTTCTATACTCATTGCATGCATCCAGTCACATGAAGCTACTTTCAGTTTCCTGCGAAAGATTCCCACCTATACAGATAAATAGATAGGCAGAGATGGATGGATGGATGATGGATGGATGGATAGAAGGAAGGATAGAATGATACAGCAAATGTGGCAGAATGTTCAAAGGCAGTGGATCTGGGTATGGGGAGGTACATTGGAGTTTTCTGTATGGGTTTTGTATTATTGCATTGCTTTCTTAATCCTGGTTGTATTATTGGCCTGTAATTTGCAAGTATGTCAAAATTAAAAGTTGAAAAATAAGTTTCCCATTTCCAGGCCTTTACATATGATGTCCCATCTGGGTCGCCAAATTGATACCAAACAAAAGTGGGTTCTTGTTTCCCAATGTGTCTTTAAAGCCAATTCCTGAGACACTGGAGTTTCAAAGAGAGAAAGAGTATGTTTGGTTGCACAAGCAAAGGAGGTCAGTTGCCTTAGACAGCCCAAAAACTGCCTCTCTGATCTGCAGAAATTCTAATATTTTATTTTATTTTATTTTATTTATTTATTTTTTTTTTTTAAAGATTTTATTTATTCATTCATTTATCCCCCCCCTGCTGCCCGTGCTCGCTGGGCCAGCCAAATACACCGTGCGGGCGGGCTCACCTTCACCAGGAGGCCCCGGGAACCGAACCCGGGGCCCCCCACATGGCAAACGGGAGCCCCACTGATTGAGCCACAGCCGCTTCCCGAAATTCTAATATTTTATAACTTCAGGGTGCTAACGAATACTTGGGGATGGAGCTGGACACAGGTTCCTTCATTAATAGACATTAAGGGGTTGAACAAGATGGGAGTGTACCCTAAACCAGGGGGAGTTACGAAGTTACAATCATTTTCAGAGATCAAGCTTCTGAGATAGGAACGTACAGTGTAGAGTCAGTCGCAAGGTTTTCCATATGGATATTAAACAGAGGAGGATGGAGTGGTTACCTTCCCAATAGTAAGCATTCATAAGGGTGAGCCTAATCCATAAGAAGGGTAAATTCAATCCAGAATCACGGTCACAAAGGAAAGCATACCGAGGGTGAGGCTAAGTCACAGAGTAACCATAAACAAGGGTGAGTCCACTCTAGCTAGCTTCAGTAATTTCAGATATTGCTATTTTATAATATAAAGGCATCTATATAATAATTTACTAGTCATAATTATCTTTTAATTCTTACCCCTGGTTACACTCCCACTTAGATGCTAAGCAATATGAGGTCAGGAATGGGTAAATGGCCCAGTGTCGTGTCTGGCACATAGGAAGCATTCAATAGATGTCTGTTGGCTGGCTAGATGCACAAATGGAAAACATATGCTTATGTCTTACTTGAGTGTCAGGTTCTTGAAGAAGGAATGGAGTCTGGCTTACCTGCATGTCTGCCCTTGGATGGACAGGGCATGAGAAGGGCTCAGAGTTCTGAAAACCCTGATTACTCTATCCCTTAGGAATCTCCTGGAAATAAGAGGCCTGAGCAGCTAGGTTGTGTCACAGTTGCTGTCCAGGATAGGTCTAAATACAGTCATCACCTGTGGGTGTCTGATAACCAACCCAGGCTGGTACCCATGTGTGGGACACAGAGGAATGGAGGCTTCTCCAGAAACCCAGGAATATACGAGGGCAGTGAGGAGGCTGAGCTGGAGGAGAACAAGAGGCTGGAAAAAAAGATGCAAAGAGGCACGGTGGAAACAACGTGGGCATCAGTGGGAGACTGGGTTCACCTCCCAGAGGACGATCGAGAAGCTACATGACTTTGGGTAAGTCATACTTTGAAAATACTAAGTAGCTAAAAAGGAATTTATTGAGTGTCCATGTGATCCCTTCACAGGAATCACATTGCAACCATCCTCTAAATAACCCCATTGCACAGATGTTATGCACATGTTGCAAATTAAACTAAAACTCAGTGAGTGAAGCAATTTGACCAGGATCACCCAGGTACTAAGAGCTGGTTGGGATCCTCTCTGGGCCACTTACTTTCTGGGTGGCCTCCATTTGGAAAAGTCCCTCATCTCTCTAGCTTTTGGTTTAATGGCCTGTGAAATAAGAAGGAGATTGACACCCCTCAGGGCCGTTCTGAAAACTGAATGCGGTAGAGACTGGAAATGCACTTAGCATTTGGAAAAGGTTCAATACATGCTATCTTTTATTTTTATTAATTATCTTTTAAAGATTTATTTTATTTACTTATTTCTCCCCACCCCCTTGTTGTTTGCATTTACTGTATCTGTTTGCTGTGTGCTGGTCTTCTTTCTTTTTTAGGAGGCACCGGAAACCAAACCTGGGACCTCCCGTGTGGGAGAGAGGCACCTAATTGCCTGAGCCACCTCCGCACCCTGCTTTGTTGTGTCTCTCATTATGTTTTCCTTCGTGTGTCTCTTGTTGCGTCATCTTGTTGCGTCAGCTCACCACACCAGTATGTTGCTTCAGCTTGCTCATCTTCCTTAGGAGGTGCTGGGTACCAAACCTGGACCTTCTATGTAGTAGACAGGAGTGCAATCACTTGAGCCACATCCATTTCCCCTAACTTTTGTTTAATAACATATAAACAGCTACCATTTATTGAGAGCTTACTGTGCCAGATACTGTTTTAATTGCTTTATGTACCATAATCTTTCAATGAGCCTATGAGTTAGGTAGTAATATCTTTCTTTTATACATGGAGAAACTGAGGCACAGAGGGTTATTTATAACTTGCACAAGAGCACACACCTGGAAGTACTAGAGCTGGAATTTGAATCCAGGCTGCTTAGTTTGAGCTTTTAACCATTTCCTTACTATGTATAAATTTCCTTAATATGTGTAAAGCATCAGACCTATGTAAGGGTTTTTTGTTTTTTGTTTTTAGGAGGTACCAGGGATTGAACCCAGAACTTCATACATGGGAAGCAGGCGCTCAACCACTGAGCTACATCCTCTCCCCAACGCGAGTTGGTTTTTTCATTTGTTTGTTTTTAGGAGGTACCGGGGATCGAATCTGGGACCTTGTACATGGGAAGCAGGCGCTCAGCCACTTAAGCTACCTCCACTCTCCTGTAGTGTTTTTGTTGTTGTTTGTTTCTTTTTACCTTACCTACATTGATATGTGGTACAGAGGCAAGCATGAGCTCTGGAGTTAATCAACCACATCACTACTTACAAGCTGTGTGACCTCTGACAAGTAGCTCAAGCTCCCTGCCTGCATCTCTGCCTCTTGGACAGCTTGCATGGGTTCAGGAGGGTGACGCCCAGCCCAAGTTTCTTGCAATGGCAAAACCCTAGCCAAGGGCTTTTGGTGTTTTTATAAACGATGGCACCTCAGGTGCAGCTCTGGAGCCAAGTGTCTGAGAAACGGGGTGCTTGTAAGGAGGGGTTGAGGGAGCAATTCCCTAACCACCAGGCTCTGGGGTGCCCTGCTGGCCCCAGCTCTGCCCACAACTGGGTGACAAAGTTTCCCTGCCTGCCCCTCCCCAACACACCTTACCTGTGTGTGCTTAATTTCTTTTTTCAAATTAAGATATAATGTATATACATTCAAGTGCAGGAAGAGCGCTGATCCTGAGTGCCTCAGTTTACCAGGGCTGCTGTAACAAAGTACCACTGACTAGTTAGCGCAAACAACAGAGCCTTCCTAGCTCACAGCTCTGGAGCCTAGAGGTCTGAAATCAAGACATGAGCAAGACTGTGCTCCCCGTAAAGGGGGGACCCCGTTGCATGCCAGATAAAGAAGGGAGGCTCAGTGAGGTTCAGTACTTGCCTGGGGTCACCCAGGCAGGATTCAGACCCACACAGTATTGACCACAATGCTATCTGACTGCTGTTTGGACAGAATCTGGGGAGAAGCAATTCCTCAATGAAAAATGGAGAGGTTGTAACCAGAAGCAGGGAAAATGGTTGCTGAGCAGGCAGAAACTCTAAATATCCAAATGCCACCTCCAGGAGTTTATTTTTATTTTTTTTTTTTATTTTATTTTTTTTTTTTTTTAAAGATTTTATTTATTTATTCATTTATCCCCCCCTTGCTGCTTGTACTCGCTGGGCCAGCTAACCACGCCGTGCGGGCGGGCCTGCCTTCACCAGGAGGCCCCGGGAACCGAACCCGGGGCCTCCCATATGGTAAACGGGAGCCCCACTGATTGAGCCACAGCCGCCTCCCAGGAGTTTAAACTTAACCTAGGGAGCCCTGGGGAAGGGTCTTCAAAAGTTCCTTCTAGAAGACATTCTGCTGGCAACTGAAACGTCCATTAGAGGGTCTCTGGATCAGGAGTTCAGAGAGAGTGTTTGGGTCCTGCCAAAAGCAGACCCTGAGATGAGGACATGCATGCAAGCAGTTTATTTGGAAGGTACAGGAAACTCGGGTAAGGAAGTGGGGATGTGAGATTGGAAAGAGAAGGCAGCCAGTCTAGGATGCGTGACAGAGCCAGCTCCACCATGGAGGGCAACTGGCAAACAGTGTAGTACATGCATCTCAGAGTCAGCCCACCTTAAGAGAGAGGGGGCTGGAGCATTCATACATCAACTCCTGTCAGCCGTTGGCCAAGATCTGCTCCTAAGGGCATTAATTTCCCTGCGCTTCTGGACTACCAGCCTTCTATGGTTGTGGAAAAGCCCTCCAGCCCAGAGATGCAGGTCATGGCGGTGGGTGGCCAGTCAGAGAGCATGGGAAAAGTGAGGAACAAGGTGATGGGTGAAAGACTGTGTTCCAGTGGGGAAGGGGTGAGTACTGCGAAGGAAGCTGATGCTCGGTGGATCCTGGCCAGAGCACATTACCGTAAAACTTCCCAACCTCATTCATTTTCTGCCTCCCAATTGTCAGCTGGGGTGTAGAGGCAAAATCCTGGCCTTGGAGTCGAAGTCCCAGGTTCATTCTAGGACTTCCTAGCTGGGTAATGTTGCTGGGCCTCTATTTGCTCTTCTGTTATATGGGCCCATCCATGACCACCTGGGAGGGCATTGGGAGGTGGAAGGAATTCGCGGCACTCAAGACCCGGCTCAGGGCGGGTGGCCCCTCAGAGCTTGTGGCATCCATGCGTATCTATCTTAGGAAATCCAGAAGCAGCAAATGCTCGCTCCGCTCTCATTATTTGCCAACCGAGTGGCAGCTAATGACAATATCGTTATTTATAAGAAAAGAATGGATTCAGCAATTTTATTCCAAACGGAAGCTATTGACATTCCTTGAATAGGCCCGGGAGAGGGGTAGCCCATCACAAAATGCTGCTTCAGAAACAATTTGCAATCAGTGGGCCAGGCACGGGGCCAGCAGTATGGTCCTTTCTGGTCCTTTCCCATAAGGGAAATGAAGGGCTCAACAGGAAGCCGGGGGTGGAGGTAGGGTGGAGCCTGGAGAGGGACTGAAATCTTAATGGGAGAGAAAACTGCAGAGCCTTGGATGTCTACCCCAGGCTGCTGGGGGCTGGGGAGATATTGGCAGGTGTAGGGAGAGAGGGCCAGCAGGATGGGGTGGGCACCAAACCGGGGTGTGTCACAAGGTTCTGGGATAAGGCTTTTCATATGGCTATTAAGCAGAGGGTGGAGTGGTTAGCATCACCATAGTAACCATACACAAGGGTGAGGCTAAGCCTAGAGTAACCATAAACGGGTGAGACCCCTCCAGCCAGCTTCCGTAATTTCAGGTATTCATTTTTGCCATTGGTAATATAAAGGCATCTACATAATGATTTAGAAATCATAATTATTTGTTAATTCTTAACCCTCCGTTAACAACTCTTCCCTCTCTGTTTTGTAAAATTCCCAATCTTGGGGATAATCTGGACGTTGGATCTTTCTGGCTTCCACATGCTGAAAAGGGGGGATCAACATTATGGGGTAGATGAGTGAAGCTGGTTGTCATATTTGACCTCGGTTTCCAGGGTTTATCTGGCAAAGGAATAATTCAGAGACTTTCTGAAAAATAAGCTTAATAAGTACTCTGAAAATTACAGGTTTATATAAAAGGAGTAGAACCATGTTGCATTGAGGAAATAATTTTATAACTTTTTTAGATAGAGCCTGGAATATTCTTTTGGGTTTTGCCTACTGTAGTTGTTGTTGTTGTTGTTTGGGGTTTTTTTTTTTTTGCACTACCTGGCTGAAATTTGCCTAAAAGTAACTTCTAGAATGACCTCGCAACTCTATTTGAAATCTCTTAGCCATTAAAGCTTTATTCAGTTCTATTTCTTTTCCCCTTTTGGTCTAATCCCATGTTGTCAGGGATGACCATCCCTGGGAGTTGACAAGTCCTGTGTTGCCAGGGAAAATCTCTGGAAGTCAAGGCCCACGTTGCTAGGGAAAAGTTTATCCCAGGAAGTCCTGTCCCATGTAGGGGGGCAGGTGGTGAGAGTGACTTAGAGAAGCAGACCACATTTGAGTAACAAAGAGGTTCTCTAAAGGTGACTCTTAGATGTTAATTATACTTAGGTTTAGCTTCGTTATTGTAGAAATAAGTTTCATGAGTGCAAGTCTCGGGACCCAGGGTTCAGCTTACAAGCATGTTTCTTTTTCCAGGTTTACCATGTAGGGTTCTACCATTTGAATATCTTGGGAGCTCCTAGTGTTTGAGATAGTATGAATTTCCTAGGTGAAGAAGTTTAATATTTCTACATTTTCCCCAGTCCTTTAAGGGACTTTTTTTGTGTGTGGAAGATTTGTCCTTTCTCCCCCACTTATTTTTATTTACTCCTTCATTTATTTATATCAGTCTGGACTCATGTGTGTTTATTTTATTCTTCGGTGTTATCATTACCACACTTTTTTTTTCCAGAATATACCGGATTTTGAACTCAGGACCTCAGACATGGGAAGCAGGCACTCAGCCATTGAGCTACATCTCCTCCCCCTTAAGGGATTTTGCAAATACCTTTCTATCTTATGCTCAACACACTTTGAAATGCAGCAAGGTATTACAACAATTCTGTACAGAAAATCACTATTTCATTCACTATTTTAGGTTCCATGTAGCTATGCTGTTTAAATACACTGACTAGACAGGTTAAATTAGATAGTGCTAAAGAATTTTCTTGACAAATACACTTCTTTTTTTATTAATTTTTTGGTAAAGATTTATTTACCAAATACCCCCCACTGTTTTGAGCTCGCCTGCTCTCTGTGTTCTTCTGTGTCTGCTTGTCTTCTCTTTAGGCAGCACTGCAAACCTATCCTAGGACCTTCCAGAGTGGAGAGAGGCTGCTCAATCTCTTGCGCCACCTCAGCTCCCTGGTCTGCTGCATCTCTTAGTGTCTCTCTTCTGTGTCTCTTTTTGTCGCTCTCTGCACAGGCCAGCACTCCTGCACAGGCCAGCACTCCTGCACAGGCCAGTACTCCTGCACAGGCCAGTACTCTGCGTGGGCCACCTCTCCACTCGAGCCAGCTCGCCGTGCGCGCCAGCTTGCTTTTCACTAGGAGGCCCCGGGAATCAAACCCTGGACCTCCTCTATGGTAGACAGGGTCCAATCACTTGAGCCACGTCTGCTTCCCCACAGAGTACACTTTTAGCAATGAGGGTGATATTTTTATTTTTTTCAGGTACCAGGGATTGAACCCGGGACCTCATACATGCAAAGCAGGCATTCAACCACTGAGCTACACCCGCTCTGCAGGGTGATACTTAAAAACTAACAAAAATAAAACTTAAGAGTGGTAAATGCAGTATGAATTTCTGCAAGAAATAAGTGACTGAAATCGGCAGCTAATAGTGGATTTAATATTGTTTTATAGACAATTGTTCCCTTAGTACTACATAAGCCTACACATTCTCAATAATCCTAGAATTTTAAGACAAACTAGTTTAAAAAAAAACACAGAAGTTTAACACCTTGATAAAAATTCTGATCAGAATAAAATATGATTAAAATTTAAAACAGGGAAGCGGCTGTGGCTCAATCAGTGGGGCTCCCGTTTGCCATATGGGAGGTCCCGGGTTCGGTTCCCGGGGCCTCCTGGTGGGGGCGGGCCCGCCCGCACGGCGTGGTTGGCTGACCCGGCGAGCACAAGCAGCAAGGGGGGGGATAAATGAATAAATAAATAAAAATCTTTAAAAAAAAAAAAAAAAAAAGGTCAACAACAAAATACACATTTAAAAAAAAAAAAAAAATTTAAAACATTGTCAAAATAACATCCCATTTAAACTTTTCCAGTTTATACAAGCATTATCAGTTTCCAGTTTTGGAATATATTTTTCCATTGTGAATTAAAATACAAAAATATTGAAAATATTAATTTTCATAAATGTATATATTTTAGCACCTCACTTTTAACAAGGTGAAAGAAAAATTCTTTTGTAACAATTTGAAATTAAGGAATATCCTTAAGGGATTTATTAGAATATTAAAAGTTGTCGGGTTTGAACATTATATTTAAACAGTGGCAAATAAACTAGTAAAATAGGAAGAGATATAACTTCCAAAATAGCAGTGGGTTTGTACTTTTTTAATTCATTAAGGATATGGTAAGGCCAACATAAAGTACCTGAAGCCATTCTGATAAAGCACAGATTCTTTGTTCTTTATATATTGATTATTTCAAAAGGACATTTATATCCTTCCCCTCCAAACAGACCAACAATTTAAGAAAACTGTTACTTTAACAGAAAGAAAAATCGAACTCCAGTTTCCATCACTACATCATTCAGCAAACAAATCCTAGATCATAATAGATTAAGGTGATGTCCTACAGGTTTCTCTGCTATGAAGTTACTTTTCGTTTTCAATATTGGCTCATAGATTTCTATTTAATTAACGACTTCCTGGAATCAGTCATTTACACTGAAATCTCTCAGTTTAGAGAATGCTTTTACAAACTTCCTACAACCTATTGAGGCAGGTTAGTAGAAGAAGCAGGAAAGGCAGCTGCTCGGGAATAAAGCCACAACAGCTGTGATCCCACTGGTTATAACATAGCCACAAGACCCTGCTGGAAACCCCCTGAGGAAAAGCAGTGGCTTGAGTACAAAGCCATAACCTTTACAGCTGAAAAGCCCACAAAAGACCCTGGTCACGAGGTCCCATTTGAACCTCCTGGGCTCAGAAGAAGTCCCAGATAACTCCAAACAGAAAGGCCTCCCTATTGGCTCCCTGAAAGCTGACAGGTAAAGGTAGAAAGGCAACCAACCAGGACAGCAAATAGCTGAGATCCCTCCTTAGTATGGGGAAAGGGGAGGAGGAAGGGCCTTAAAAAGACCAACCTGGGGGCCCCACATGTGCATCTCACCCTGTAGCATGACCACATCCATGTCTTGGGTGTGTACGTTTCCTTTTTCTTGTTTCTCAATAATCTGCTCACTTGCCTACCCTATGGTGTGTCCTTAAATTCCTTTATGCGACGTAGCTAAGAACCTAGAAACTCAGAGCATTCTGCTAACATATTTGGCGAGCCAGCCAGGAGACATAGAGGCAAGTAACACTCCCCAACACTCGATTAAGACTGGTGAGTCTAGGCTTTTTAATCAGAGCCTGTCTGTGCCCTCTTTTTTTTTTTTTTTTTTTAGCATATAATTTTTTTTTGAATCAAACAATATGTTACACAATATATTTGGTTCGTAGTAGCACATTCATACAGTATTTGTCCTTTTGTGTCCGGCTTGCTTCGCTAAACATAATGTCCTCCAGGTTCATCCATGATGTTATATGCTTAAAGACTTCATTTCTTCTTACAGCTGCATAATATTCCATTGTGTGAATAGACCACAGTTTGTTTATCCATTCATCTGTTGATGGACACCCAGGTTGTTTCCAACTTTTGGCAATGGTGAATAATGTTGTTATGAACATCGGTGTGCAGATGTCGGTTCGTATCACTGCTCTCAGTTCTTCTGGGTATATACCCAGTAGTGCTATTGCAGGGTCATGTGGCAAGTCTATATTCAACTTCTTTAGGAACTGCCAAATAGTCCTCCATAGTGGTTGTACCATCCTGCATTCCCACCAACAGTGAAGAAGTGTTCCTACCTCTCCACATCCTCTCCAACACTTAAAGTTCTCTGACTTTTTAATACTGGCCTTTCTGATAGGTGTGAAGTGATATCTCATTGTAGTTTTGATTTGTATTTCCCTAATCATGAGTGATGTTGGGCATTTCTTCATGTGTTTTTTTGCCATTTGTATTTTTTCTTTGGAGAAATGTCTCTTCAAGCCTTTAGCCCATTTTTAAATTGGGTCATTTGTCTTTTTATTGTTGAGTTGTAACATCACTTTATATATCCTGGATATTAAACTTTTCTCAGATTTGTGATTTTCAATATTTTTTCCCATTGAGTCGACTGCCTTTTCACCCTTTTGACAAAGTCCTGTGAGGTGCAAAAGTGTTTAATTTTGAGGAGGTCCCATTTATCTATTTATTCTTTTGTTGCACGTGCTTTGGGTTTAAGGTCCAAGAAACCACCACCTACTACAAGGTCTTGAAGATGTTTCCCTAGGTTTTCTTCTAGTAGTTTTATGGTCCTGGCTTTTATATTGAGATCTTTGATCCATTTTGAGTTGATTCTTGTATAGGGGGTGAGATAGGGGTCCTCTTTCATTCTTTTGGTTATAGATATCCAGTTCTCCCAACACCATTTGTTGAAGAGACTGTTTTTTCCCATTAGCATGGATTTGGTAGGTTTGTCAAAAATCAGTTGACTGTATAGGTGAGGGTTTATTTCCGGATTCTCAATTCTATTCCATTGATCAATGTGTCTATTTTTATGCCAGTACCATGCTGTTTTGACCACTGTAGCTTTGTAATATGTTTCAAGGTCAGGAAGTGAAATTCCTCCCATTTTGCTCTTCTTTTTTAGAATGCTTTTGGCTATTCGGGTGCACTTACCCTTCCAGATGAATTTGGTAATTGCCTTCTCTAATTCTGTAAAGTAAGCTGTTGGGGTTTTGATTGGTATTGCATTGAATCTATAAATCAGTTTGGGCAAGACTGACATCTTCATGATATTTATTCTTCCAATCCATGAATGTCTTTCCATTTGTTTAGGTCTTCATTGATTTCTTTTAGCATCGTTTTGTAGTTTTCTGCATATAAGTCCTGTATTTCTTTGGTTAAATTAACTCCTAGGTATTTGAGTCTTTTTGTTGCTGTTGAAAATGGAATTCTCTCCCTGATTTCTTCCTCAGGTTGTTCAGTACTAGTGTACAAAAACATTACTGATTTTTGCATTTTGATCTTGTATCCTGCCACTTTGCTGAACTCATTTATTAGTTTAAGTAGCTTTGTCATGGATACTTCAGGATTTTCTAAGTACATGATCATGTCATCCACAAACAGTGAGAGTTTTACTTCCTCTTTTCCTATTTGGATTCCTTTAATTTTCTTTTCTTGTCAAATTGCCCTAGCTAGAACTTCTAGTACAATGTTGAATAACAATGGTGACAGTGGGCATCCTTGCCTTGTTCCCGATCTTAGAGGGAAAGCTTCCAGCCTTTCCCCATTGAGTATAATGTTGGCTGTGGGTTTTTCATATATGCCTTTTATCATATTGAGGAATTTTCCTTCTATTCCTATCTTTTGAAGTGTTTTTATAAAAAAAAAAAAGGATGCTGGATTTGTCGAATGCCTTTTCTGCATCTATTGAGATGATCATGTGGTTTTTTTCCTTCAATTTGTTAATGTGGTGTATTACATTGATTGATTTTCTTATGTTGAACCAGCCTTGCATACCAGGAATAAATCCCACTTGGTCGTGATGTATAAGTCTTTTGATATGCTGTTGGATTCGATTTGCAAGTATTTTGTTGAGAATTTTTGCATCTATGATCATTAGAGAGATTGTTCTATAATTTTCTTTTCTTGTAGAATCTTTATCTGGCTTTGGTATTAGGGTGATGTTGACTTCATAAAATGTGTTGGGTAAGTTTTCCTCCTCTTCTCAATTTTTGGAGGAGTTTAAACAGGATTGGCATTAATTCTTTTTGAAATGCTTGGTAGAATTCACCCGTGAAGCCATATTGTCCTGGACTTTTCATTGTTGGGAGATTTTTGATGACGAATTCAATCTCCTTAAATGTGATTGGTTTGTTAAGATCTTGTATTTCTTGTAGCATCAGTGTAGGTTGGTTGTGCATTTCTAGAAATTTGTCCATTTCATCTAGGTTGTCTAGTTTGTTGGCATATAGTTTCTCATAATATCCTCTTATGATTCTTTTTATTTCTGTGAGGTCATTTGTAACTTCCCCCCTTTCATTTCTGATTGTATTTATTTGCATCTTCTCTCTCTTTTTCTTTGTTAGTCTAGCGAGGGGTTTGTCAATTTTATTGATCTTTTCAAAGAATCAGCTTTTGGTTTTGTTGACTTTCTCTATTGTTTTTCTGTTCTCATTTTCATTTATTTCTGCTCTAATCTTTATTGTTTCTTTCCTTCTGTTTGCTTTGGGATTGGTTTGCTGTTCTTTTTCTAGTTTATCTAGCTGTTCAGTTAAATCTTTGAGTTTAACGCTTTCTTGGTTTTTAATATAGGCATTTAGGGCTATAGATTTCCCTCTCAAGACTGCCTTCGCTATATCCCATAAGTTTTGATACATTGTGTTCTCATTTTCATTTGTCTCAATATATTTGCCGATTTCACTTGCAATTTCTTCTTTGACCCACAGAATATTTAGGAGTGTGTTGTTTAGTCTCCACACATTTGCAAATTTCCTTTTTTCCTGTCTGTTATTGATTTCTAGTTTCATTCCATTATGATCTGAGAAGGTGCTTTGTATAATTTCAATCTTTTTATATTTATTGAGAGCTGTATTGTGACCTAACATGTGGTCTATCCTGGAGAAAGATCCATGGGCACTTGAGAAGAATGTATAACCCGCTGAGTTTGGATGCAATGTTCTGAATATGTCTGTTAGGTCTGACTTGTTTATCATATTGTTCAAGTTCTCTGTTTCCTTGTTGATCTTCTGTCTAGTTGTTCTATCTAGTGATGTGAGTGGGGTGTTGAATTCTCTAACGATTATTGTAGAAATGTGTATTTCTCCCATCAGTTTTGCCAGAGTTTGTCTCATATATTTTGGGGCACCCTGGTTTGGTGCGTAGATATTTATGACTGTTACATCTTCCTGGTGGATCATCCCTTTTATTAATATATAATGGCCTTCTGTATCTCTTACAATTTTTTTGCATTTAAAGTCTGTTTTGTCTGATATTAGTAGAGCTTCCTCTGCTATTTTCTGGTGTCTATTTGCATGGTGTATCTTTTTCCAACCTTTCACTTTCAGCCGGTTTGTATCTCTGGGTCTAAGGTGAATTTCTTGTAAGCAGCATATGGATGGCTCATGTTTTTTTATCAATTCTATCAGCCTGTATCTTTTGATTGGGGAGTTTAATCCATTCACATTCAATGATATTACTGTAAATGCAGTATTTACTTCCTCCATTTTATTCTTTGGTTTTCATATGTCATCTTGTTTTTGTCTCTCCTTTTACTCTTTTGGTTATCCTTTCTGCTATTCTTTCTTCTATACTCTCCTCCAAGTCTCTCTCTCCTGTCTTTTTCTTTCAGGTTCTAAGGCTTCCTTTAATATTTCCTGCAAATGTGGATTCTTTTTTGCAAACTCTCTTAGTTTCTGTTTGTTTGTGAATATTTTATACTCACCTTCATATTTGAAGGACGGTTTTGTTGGATAAAGAATTCTCGGCTGGCAGTTTTTCTCTTTCAGTTTCCTAATCGTATCATACCACTGTCTTCTCGCCTCCATGGTTTCTGAAGAGAAATCTGCATTAAGTCTTACTGGACGTCCCTTGTACACGGATTGTTTGCTTCTCTCTTACTGCTCTGAGAATTTTCTCTTTATCTTTGATATTTGACATTTTCAGTAGTATGTGTCTTAGCATAGTTCTATTTGGATTTATTCTGATTGGGGTACGATGTACTTATTGGACATGTAAGTTCATTTCTTTTGTGAGAGTTGGGAAATTTTCAGCTATTATTTCCTCAAATACTCTTTTTGCCCGTTTTCCCTTCTCTTCCCCTTCTGGAACTCCCATGACAAGTATGTTGTTGCATTTTGTGTTGTCATTCAACTCTCTGAGCCCCTGCTCAATTTTTTCCATTCTTTTCTCTCTTCAATTTTAGCTGCTCTGTCTTTGGTATCACTTATTCTTTCTTCTATCATTTTGAGTCTGCTGTTGTATGCCTCAAATGTGTTTTTGACCTCACCTATTTTTGTCTTTCATTCTCATGAGCTCTGTTACTTTTCTGTTCAAGATTTCAAATTCTTCTTTGCATTTGCTCAATGTCTTCTATATATATATGTATATATATATATATATATATATATATATATATATATATATA
>JAKSZT010054339.1:2440584-2591438 GCA_026826555.1 Tolypeutes matacus | reverse complement strand
TATATATATATATATATATATATATATATATATATATATATAATTTAAGATGCTTATATTACATAAAAGTTACACAAAAATTACAGGGATTTCCATGATCTCCACCTCCCATCCCCCATAGCATCTCACATAAACATCTTTCATTAGTGTGGCACATCACCAGCAATGGATATACACATTCTGGGGCTTTGCCACTAAGTATAGACCACAGTTCACATCGTAGAACACACTCTCTCCCACACAGTTCTACATGGTATATGCTGATGTAAAATGGCCTATATCCATTGCTGCAATGTCATTCAGGACAACCCCCTAGTCCTGAAAAAGCCCCTGTATTAGAACTGCCCTTCCCCTCCCCACCCTGATCAATATCTTTTTGATGTCATTGATCTCTTTAACTATATTCTCTTTCATCTCATTAATTTGATTTTGGAAATTTGTGCTCATCTCACTGATTAGTTCTCTCAAATTCTGCATCTCTTCTGGGACTTTGCTGTATTCCTTTTCTTGGGCCATGTCTTCTATTTTCTTAGTATGGCTCGTAATTTTTTGCTGGTGTTTAGGCATCTGATTAGGATGTAGTTTACTCAGGTGCTCATTCTCTTTCTCTTTTATAGGGATTTAGTGGCAGGAGGCTGTGAGTTACCACAGCTCTTTGATTTTTGGCTCGACATGGATTGTTAGGGTTGTCCTGCTCATTGCTCAAAACTGGGCACTGGACCCAGTTATTTGTTGTAGATTCGCTTCCTAGAGCATTGGGCAGGGAGGCTATAGAGGCCAGGAAAAGCCTCTCCTACTTATTTTTAATTTTCTTGTGTGCACTTCCTTGGTCTGCCAGGAGGTGGCGCTAATTGGCAGCTCTCAGTTCAATGCCTGGTCGGAGTGTATTTGTTGTGTCACAGACCAGATCAAGTGATAGAGCTTCCTGTCTGGAGGCTAAGAGCCTTGTAATTCAAACTTTCTGAGACAGTTCTCCAGACTTCTCTGGCAGCAGCCTCCCCTTTCCCAGCTAGGAAATATTTCCACTCCCCTCCGAGTCCTCAACAATTAGTCCCTGTTAGTTGAGGAGGAGATTGGGAGGTTTGTATATCTTTAGCCCCTTACAGGCTCCAAGGCAAACAATGGCGCAGCCCCACCCGGCCTGAAGGGCTCTCTGGACAGGGCAGAACAAACCTGCAAGTCAAAAGCTGAGTCAGCCCCAGGCTCTCTCTCCTATGGAGTCCTCAACAATTAGTTCAGGCTAGAAGAGAGGGAGATTGGGAGAGGGTGGAGGGTTGGATTTCTCCAGTCCTTCGCTGGCTCCCAGGGCAAACCACCATGTGGTCCCACCTGGCCTGGAAGGGCCCATGGGGCACTGCAGCCCAAATTTGTGGGTCAGAAGCTGAGTCTGCCTTAGGCTGTGTCCCTCTGTCTCCCCTTTCCTGGGGTGGTAGATCCCTGGAGCCCCCTTTGTCTGTAGTTGCAGGCCCAGAGGCCAGAGAATGTGGGGAGGTGTGCTGGCAGCAGCAGTCGCTGCTGGTTCCAACTCACGGTTCTGTCGTCGCAATTTCCCTCTTTTGTCCCTCTCTCCTCTGGGTGGTATGCAGCCTTCACCTGCTGTCCTAAACGTAACAAGATCTTTTTCGGGGCTGTTTCAGCCTGTCCTCTAGGTATTTTTTTGGAGAAGAGATTCCTGTGTCTTACTAGTCCACCATCTTCCCAGAAGATCTAGCTTCTTAATGTGCCTCTTAATGTCTGGTTTTAATGCAAAACTTAGTCCCTGGCAGCGGCCATAAATTGAGCTCTCTCACGGCCACTTCCTAAGACTTCTGCAAAAATAGGCTGAGAGAAGGGTCCTTAGCCACTTCCTTTCATAGGGAGGAAGTCTGGCTTGGTAACTTCAGTCTGGGAACAGGACCCACATGTCGCCCAAGTTCTAAGTTCCTGGGGACATACAGTGAGCAGTGCTCTCGATCCCTGGAACATTGGCATGGTGGGCAGGGCTCCTGACCTCCAGGATGCTGGGGCAGTGAGCTATCTGTTCAGTCAGGTCTAGCAGTGGGATGCCACCAAGACTAACCAAAATGTTTATCCTCCCCTAGGATAATGGGCAGTTTATCCAGCATTCCAGCAGACTTCCCATTGGAGTATATTCTCAGAAATTGGGACAATCTGTCTACTGATGGTCTAAAAAGGAAGAGACTCATCTTTTCCTGTCACACTACGTGGCTGCAGTACAAATTAGGGGATGGCCAAGAATGACCTCTGTATGGGACCCTGAATTCCAGTTAAACATCCTTTGTAAGAGGGAAGGAGGGGACAGGCAGATCTGAGGGCCACAGACCATGTGGTCACGTCTACTCAAAGGGATAAAGAAATGCACTACCAAACTGGTCAATAATAAGGCCAGGGAAATTATTCAGAAGCAGGATGAAAACCCAGCCTTATTTCAAGGAACGCTGGTAGAGGCAATAAAAAAAAAAATAGCCTCTGGTAGATCCTTACTCTAGAGAAGGATAGATCCTCCAAGGAACTCACTTCATTAGCCAGTCTGCCTCAGATATCCGTAGGAAGCTGCAAAAACATTCCCCGGGTCCCCAAATTTCCATGAACTCCCTTCTAGAAACAGCCTTCGCAGTTTTTGACAGTTGAGACCATGCTGATGAGGAGAAACAGGTAAGGAGGTGCAAGTGAAGGGCCTGGGAATAGCCTCACCTGTTAACCTCCACCGTTAAAAGCACCCTGTCACCTCAGGGCCACCTGAATCCAGGCTTCACATCAACAGGAACCTGCTTCTATTGTGGAGAGGTGGGCCCCTGGCCCCAAGCTGCCTCACCACCTAGACCCACTGGGGCCTTGTCCCAGGGGAGGATGGAAGGGGCCAGGCATGAACCATCAACCAGGAGGAGCTTGGGTGACCCTTGATGTGGCAGGTAAGATTCTTAATTTGTTAATTAACATGGGAGCCACTTATCCATCTTGACTTGCTACTCTGGACCTCTTTAGCCTCGATTGTGTCTAATAAGAGGAGTGAATGGGGAATCAAGATCTAGGCCATTTACTAAATATCTCCCCTGTAGAATAGGAATCCTTCTCATAAGCCATCAATTAAGCAGTATCCCCTCAAAGAGGAAGCTGTTAAAGGCCTCTGGCCCATGATTAAAAAGTTCCTGGAGAATGGCCTCATAGTTCCCTGCCAACCCCTTTGCAACACTCCAATCTTTCCAGCAAAAAAGCCCGCAGAACTTTACCCCTTGCAAGAGGTAGCTAATGGGAATGCAGCCCCAGAGCAGCCCTGGTTTGTGTCTCATTGGCCACAGGACCCTCCTTGGCTCCCTCAGCTCCTTGCCAAGCAGCTGCCCAGGGATTTCCCTGGAGAAACGAAGCTGGAGGTTTCTGCATGAGGTTTCTGCCATAGGCGGACACTGGATCCTTTGTGTGAAGATGATTCTAAATTCAGGTCTTTCTCTATGCTAAGTAAGTGTATAAAATTCTTTCTTCTGTTCTAATCTGTGCTTACTTTAATGTTGTCAGTCTGCTTGAGCCCAGGAGCTTGTAAATCAGATTTGGGGTTCACCTGTTACAAATTGGATAATGGTGAAAGGTAACCTAAAGATAAGTCTTTAAATATTAATACTATCTTGCAATTGCATTTGATTTGTAAAAGAAATCACAAATGGAATTAGTTCTGTTAGATCCCAGTTCAATGAGGCTCAGAGACAGATCAAAGTTCAGGCGGAGAAAGTTTATTAGATTGCCAGCATGCTGGGGTTCTGAAGTGAGATTTCAGCCCTCTTGACTCTGGTTTGCATTTAAATAGCCTGGGGGTGGGGTGTTTAGTGAAAACAGTGAAAACGTACTGATTTTCACTCTGTTGTGAGGGAGTCTTCGAGGATGAGGTATATGTGTCAGAATGCTCAATAGGATATTTGATAAACTTGCAATCAGCTTTGAGGTAAAGCATATCTTATTCTTTTCAGGGTCAGAGAGTGAGGGTTTTGGTCATTTGTCATTGGGGCAGGGGAGACTGGCTGGAGCCGGCTAGGGGTCACAGGCAGGTTATTTCGCCAAATGGGGCTAACAAGTTCAATTGCTGGAAAAGCAGAAAAACTTAGCAACATTAATGTTACTAATAAAACAGTTTTGGTTGCTAAGTTAATAAATGAAAGTGCCCAATTTGTATTGAAGTGAAAATTTACTAGAAACTGTAACTAAGAGTTAAGACAAGATCATTATGTAGATTCCTTTATATTATAAAACAGCAAAAAGATAATATCTGAAATTGCTGAAACTGGGTGGATTTAGCCTAGACCTACTATTGTGATGGTAATCTTAGACTAATTTACCTTTGTTTTTGGTTTCTTCAGGTCTAGCCTCATTCTTGTGTATGCTTGCTATAGTAATGGCAATTCTAAACTGAATTTACCTCTGCTTATGGTTATTTTGTGACTAGCTTGCTAGATTTCCCCTTGGACTTGAGCTATTGTGATGGTAATTCTAAACTGAGCCTACCTTTGCTTATGTTTTTTTCAGGACTGGCCTCACTATTGTAATGGTAACTACTCTATTCTCCCCTGTTTGTATCCATGACAACTTCTGTCCCCCTGGCTCTGGGGAAGGCAAATTTAAGACATCTCTGTCTCCTATCTTTCCACTGGCATTAATAACCCTGCTTTCTCTCGTGACTCTCCAGGTGTGGACTCCAGTTTACCTACTCTGGGAAAGAGCCCAGAGGGACCTCATGACCTTTGGGGAAGATTGCTGCCTGGTAGAATCCTCAGCCCTTGGAGTTGGATGTCCACTCTTCCAGTCCAGCAGCTGCCAGAGTCCTGTTATCTCCCCGGCCTGGGGAGTGGGAGACCTCCCACACTGAGTGTCAAGGATCCTGAAAGTAGCAGGTCATGAGAGAACCAGTTTTCCCTGAGACTTCAATGACCTCAGTGAGTATATACTGAAATTGGTGTTGCTCATCTGAAGTCTGTCAAAGTTGAAATGGGAAATAAGCAGAGCTCTGAAGTAAAGGAAAATGTTGTGGATTGTATTTTAAAGCATTGGAAACAATTTGATTATAAGCCAATAACTAAAGAATGAAATTCTTGTGTAAAATTGCATTGTCACAGTGCAGATTAGAATCATCAGAAATAGCCTACAAAGAGATCTTTAAAATGTTATTAAAAAAAAAAAAAAAAAGTGATCTAGCAGGGTTAACATGAGTGACCAACTTGAGTGAGAAAGTCTGGGAGATCCATGTGTTCCTCCATGTACAAGGAAAATCCACTTGAATCCAAAAATTTAGACATGGAACATGGTAAGATTTCACAGTAAAGTTAATCTGGGATGGGGAAAGGTGGTAAGCTCAGTCAAGGGTAGAGGGTTAGGTTGAACTGGTTTGCTGTAATCAGGTTTTCTAATCTTCTCAGTGGGTTTAGTGTAGTCATTCAAGCCACAATTTAGAATGCCCTTCAGTGTACTCCAGACTATTGGTTCCTATTAAAGGACTGCTTTGAGATTTGCATCCAAGGAAAATCATGCTACATGCAAATGATCCAAGATTTTTGCCCAAAAAACTTCTTGAATAAAGTCTAAAAAATACTGTTAAAAAAAAAAAAATGTTATTTTAGGGAGGCGGCTGTGGCTCAATCAGTAGGGCTCCCGTTTACCGTATGGGAGGCCCCGGGTTCGGTTCCCGGGGCCTCCTGGTGAGGGCAGGCCCGCCTGCACGGCGTGGTTGGCTGACCCAGCGAGCACAAGCAGCAAGGGGAGGATAAATGAATAAATAAATAATAAAATCTTTAAAAAAATGTTATTTTATAGTTAAACATATTGTGTAAGGGAATGAATATTATAAGTAACATTAGTGACTTACAATGTGTCAGACTCTCTATTTGTGTCTGCCTATTTGCTCAGTGCATATTTTCATACCTTGGAATGATAATATCAAATTGACAAATGAAAATTCTTAAAAGAAGTCTATTAAAATTGTTAAAAAGTAAATAAGTGCTTATATATTTAAATGAATATTCTTGGGGCCCAAATTAGAGAAGCTAAGTAGAATGGAAAGGTCATATAGAAATCTGAATATAGAAATTATTTGGAAAGGGGAAAAAAGTTTTTCCTAAGTTCCTTGACCTACCCTGTCCCCTCAGGGCCTTCTCTTTGAGAGAGCTCTGGGGGAAGGGCTAGGTGTGACAAGATAGGGAAATGTGAGTTTAGCTTAAAACTCTATCTTCTAGGCCACGGAATTAAGAATAATAGCCTGCCCTGTAATTCCCCATTTTAACTGCCTTAAAATGTGGGTAATTAATAATCTAATTGTCAAATTTCAGCAATTAAGGAAAAGTCCCTGAAAACTATGGAAATTTCTAAATTATAATTAAAACAAATTAAACAATTATAATATATTCCAGAACCTGGCAGTCAGTATGATTTTAAGGTTATTCACAATTTTAGAATTTTTTTTTAAAGGAGATTTTAGCCTCCTGTGGAAGAGGGAATGGAAAAAGAACACTTCTTGCACAGACTAATGTTTCAATTTTATTTAGCTTGGGTGTAATCTCCCTAGGTTTATATGATATTAATAAAATAAATTAGCACTGTATGTATTAAATCTTTAAGATGATGAAAGTTGTAAGTTTGTGTTTAAGAAATTAAGTTAAGCAGGAAATGCAGATCTGTCTTAAAGTGAAATGACTAGTCTTCACAGAACCAAATGAGGAATGTAAGACAAGACTTAAATGGATAAAGTTAATTTCATTGGTTGCTAATTGTAATTTAATAAGCTTATTTAAAGGTAAAAGTACCTAGTTTATGTGGTTATGGCTGGTTATAGGAAATTTGCAGAAGTCTAAACTGAAATATCTAAATGGCTAATTCCAGGAAGCCATTATTAATTAGAAACCTAAAGTGATATTGATAACAGAAAGTAATTTTGTAACAGGGAAACTGCCAGAGGCCACCTCAATCTGCATATGAGGTGATGGTAAAGGGAAGATAATCTTGATTCCATTTGGGAATCTTAGATTTTCATAAAATAATGGAGAAAGTTGTTTTTTTTTTTCCTGTACTGCTAAAGTAAAATACCTGTTAATTAATGTAATCATTGCAAAGGTGTAGAAGTAAAATGTAAAGTACTAAATAGTCAAGCTCATTTGATATGTTATACATTGCATTGGAAGTGTTTAGAAAGTGTATAAAAATTAAAAGAGAAAGACTTCAGTGTTTTCAAACTCTCTTGTGCATTCAAACTGGGCCCCTAGTACCCTGCAGTTTGCCTCTCCATTTGAGTTGTTGGCTAGTTTGGTCATTATGACCCTTAGAATAATAAAAGTATCTACTACATCTCTGGACATGTTCCTGAAGTGGATGGAAAGTATGTTGCCATTTCAGACTCCTGCTTTAGCCAACGATGGCTCAATATTGCTAGATTTACAATGGACATTGACTCCAGACTGGTCTGTTTCATAGTGCTGAAGGGTGCTATGCACCAGGCAGGTGAAACACTGGAGTTTTCCTCCAAGGGCCAACAGTGCTGCAGCATGCTGGCTGTGTGAAGGATATACTAAGTGGAGCAATAATTACCAGAGTAATTGTAAGTAGAACTTAAACAAACACAATTGGCATGGCCTGCTCCCATGAAAAGACAACATGTATGGTATTACAAACCTGGAGCTTAGAGCTATTAACTGCATCTTAAAGAAGAAATTGTCCATTGATTTGTATTAAGTGCTATACATTTAAACCTGATGAATATGATATCTCTTCTATTTTAGATCATATGCAGAGGGATATTGAACATGTTAAAAGTCTTCATAAACTTAATCCATTTTCTAAGAAATTAATGGGTGTGCCTATGAGATGAAAGAATGGCTTTCTTAAGTCTGTCTTTATTTTGCTTACCATATGCTTGTCTTGTTGTTCCCTATATTGTCTTTGAGTTTATGTCTGGGACAGTGCCTCTCCTCATCCCTCTCCTAGCTGTCCTAGGCATAACCACCACCATGGGAATTGGAGTTGGCAGTTTATACCAAATCCAGCAGGTCTACCACAATCTCTCCCCAGAGTTAGCCATAGAAGAAACTAGCCATGCCTTAGAAACCCTTAGACAACAAAATAGACTCCCTTGCCACTGTGGTGCTGCAAAATTGCAGAGCCCTAAACATGCTAACAGTGGCAAAGGGGAGAACCTGCCTTTTCCTCAGGGAGGAATGCTGTTTCTATGTAAATCACTCTGGAACAGTCCTAGGCAGCATTTGAAACTACAAGATCAAGCCTATCAACTTCAGGAGGATGTAACCTCTGGAAGAACTTGGCCTTTTCTCACTACCATGGTCCAGTATGTCATGGCTGACCCCTTTTTTGGGACCACTTACCAACATCTTATCCTTTTAGTTGGACCATGTATCTTCAAAATTCTAAGTTTATTTCTTCCAGAATCAATGCCTTCCAGTACAAGGTATTAGTCTTGTGGGGATTTCATCCAGTTTCAACCACAGTACCGGACCTGCCTTCCCTCAACCTCAATAAAATATCCAGAGAATTTCACACCCTGTCAGGCAGGGATTACTGCCCCTAACCAGGAGGAAGCAGCTACAGAAGACTGACCATTGCCCTTCAGCTTCCCCTTAAGAATAAGGGTGTAATCTCTCTAAGGGGGGAGTTGAGGCAGGTTAGTATAGGAAACAAGGGAAGGTAGCTGGTCAAGAATAAAGCCATAACAGCTGGGACCCCGCTGGTCAGAACATAGCCACAAGACCCTGCGGGAACCCCCCTGAGGAAAGGCAGTTGATTGAGAACAAGCTGTAACCTTTATAGCCAAAAATTCTACCAAAGACCATGGTCACAAGGTCCCATTTGAACCTCCCAAACTCAAAAGAAGCCCCAGATAACTCCAAACAGAAAGGCCTCCCTATTGGTTCCCTGAAAACTGACAGGTGAAGGTAGAAAGGCAACCAATCAAGACAGAAAATCTCTGCGATCCCTTCTTAATATGGGGAGAGGGGAGGAGGAAAGGCCTTAAAAAGGCCTACCCAGGGGCCCCATGTGTGTGTCTTACCCTGCAGCATGCCTGCATCCATGTCTCGGGTGTGTAGTTTTCCTTTCTCTTGTTTCTCAAAAAACTCTACTCACTTTCCTACCCTATAGCATGTCTTTAAATTCCTTCATGTGATGTAGCCAAGAACCGTGAAAACCAGAGCATTCTGCTAACACTATAATTTCTTAAAACTTCTCATAATCATTTATAACCCTATAGACTAGTTACTTCACCTTAAGACAAACTTCACCTTAAACAAGCTTTTTGAATTATAGTCAGCATTTACTTCTACAAGCCCTCTACAACTTTTCATATCCAACTAGGTCTATATATTCCCACTATGACTTGAAAAAAAACCAGCCATCTTATCTTAGGACAACACCCCCTTAAACAAGCTTCCACAAATCTTCCTCTTCTTTCCATACCCATTTGTCTCGTCTTACATCCTTCATTCTGTTCTGCAAAAGAAAAACCCAAAAACTATTCATTTCACCTCAGAACAAAACTATATTCCCTTCTTCAATAAAGCATATTGTTCACACTTTATACATCTGAGTATGTAGCAGTTTGGTATTGTTTATGAATTCCAAAAATAGATATTGGAATATGTTTGTAAACTGGTCTGTTCCTCTGGGCGTAATAGATTGTGTTATCTTCAGAGGTTTCACTTTTACTTGATTAAATTATGATTAGGGTTTTGGTGGGCAGGGACTCACAGAGAAAACGACAAGGCAGAGGAGTTAGTTGGAGTTTTTTGATGCTAGAGCTCCGGGAAGTAAACACACAAAAGAAGAACACAGAGGAATAGAGACAGCTCCATAGACAAGGCAGAGGCCCTGGGAAAAGAGAGAGCCTGATAATCTACAGCTGACCTTGTGGAGAGACCAGAGCAGCTGAACCTGGAGACAAACAATCCTCGAGAGAGAAAGGAGACTTACCGCAGCCTACAGCTGATATTGGAAGAAGCTGGGCCCACAGAGCCTTAAGAGGAAGAGGAAGGCTGGACCCTTGCAGATGTTGGCAGCTGTCTTGCTCCAACACGTGGCAACAGACTTTGGTGAGGGAAGTAACTTATACTTTATGGCCTGGTAACTGTTGTAAGCTTCTACCTCAAATAAATACCCTTTATAAAAGCCAACAGATTTCTGGTATTTTACATCAATACCCCTTTGGCTGACTAATACAGTGTCCTTCATAGTTTTACCAAAAAGACTTTTGAACTGTTTTCATATGTCCTACAAAACAATTATTTTCAAAAAAAGTTTGTAAAAATAATTTCATTAACCAAAAACTTAACAATTTTCATTATCTTAAAGATTTAATAAGCTTAATGTTAACTTATTAGTGTCCAACTAAACCTAGGAAGATTACACCCAACTAGAATAAAATTTAAATAATGGTAGTTTACATAAGAAATGTTGTCTTTTTTTCTTTTCCTCCATAGGAGGTTAAAACTTCTTTGTTTTCATAATACCTTAAAATTATAAATAACCTCAAAAGTGTACTGACCATCAGGCTCTGAATACGCTAGAATTGTTTTATTTATTTATATCATAGTTTAGAAAAACCTTTCCATAGCTTTCACAGGCTTTTTCTTTACTTATTGAAATTTGGCCAGTGGGTTATTAATTACTCTCATCGCAAACCTGTTAAAGTTTTTAAAAAGGGTAATTATATTACAACTATGCAAAACAAGGTTTATTCTGTAATATTCCCTCTGTCCCTATCATTCTTAACTTTTCAGCCCTTTGAATTCAGCCTCACTTTGGTTTCTGCAAACACCAGGGTCTTCATTGAATTAGTCCTGTCCTCTATAACCTCACGTTAAAAGAGTTTTAATTGCTTAGTTGATAAACAAAAGTGCCCAATTCATTTTTAAGTGGAAATGAAGACAAACTGTAACTGAAAATAAGAATTAACAAATAATTGTGATTACAAAATCATTTTTAGATGCCTTTATATTATAAAATAGCTAAAGGTTAATAGCTGAAATTGCTGAAAGGGCTGGATTTAACCTAGGCCTGCTATTGTGATGGTCATTCTAAACAGGTCTTTATGGTTATTCTAGACTGAGCCTCTCCCTTGGGTATACTTAGTACTGTGATGGTTATTCTAAACTGAACTTATCTTTGTTTATAGTTATTTCAAGATCAGCTCACCCTTGTGTATTGTGTATTGTGATAGTAAAATTCCTGCTCCCAGTGGAAAGGCAGATTTGAGACACCCTGTATCCTGTTCTCCATCCAGCATTAATAAATCTGTTTTCTCTCATGACCACGAGATTCCAATTAATCAGCTCCAGGCAAGAGCACAGAAGGACCCCTGCAGGCTTTCTTTCACTCATAGACAGAATTCTAAGCCAAACTCACACCTCCTTCATCTTTCCACACCCAACCTTTCTTCCTAGTTTCCCAAACCAGATTACTTCTCTCTGCAAGATTAAAGATGGGAAACGGATGTGGCTCAAGAAGTTGGGCGTCCGTCTACCATATGGAGAGACCGGGGTTCGATCCCCGGGACCTCCCGGTAAAAAAAAAAAAAAAAAAGATTAAAGAGACTTCTTTAATTGGCTGTGTTGGTCTTGTACTGAATTCAGTTAAGGTTTCAGTGAAGACCCTGGATATAGGGTTGGTCAAGCAGCCTAGGAAAAACCTCTTTTCTCCTTCCAACAGTTTCTATATTCAGATTTCTGTATGACCTTTTTGGGGCTCCAAGGGCACTCATTTACATCTGTGTGTGTGTGTATACACACACACACATATGTATGTGCTTAGATAATTTTTAGCAATTTTAAAAGAGCTCTAAGAATTTTCATTTGTTAATTTCATATTATCATCTGGAGGTAAGAAGATATACATTGAACAGACAGACAAAAATAGACACACAAACAAAAACATAAAACTCACTAACTGACTCATAATTCTCACTCTTGATATGGTCTTTGGGGTTTTCCATCATTCCATGCCTCTGGTTTTACAGCTTTTAAGATCTCTTTTAAGATCAAGCACTGGGATCAGTGTTGGCTGCAATACCCAAGCGTGTTCTTGGAAACACTTTTATAAATACAAAAACTGGAGAAAAAGTTATCTGTGTATTATCTAGTTAATAAGGTTTTTTTTAGCAAGGGAGGTACATTTAGGAGGCATGTGCTTTCAATATTTGGTTTTAATGTAGTAGTAAATCCATCTCCTCCCCATCCTTGGGGCTTTCTAACTTCTTAAGAATGTCTCCCATCCCTGCAGAGGTGGGCAAAGGGGTCTTACTTTTCATTAGTTTTTTTAAGCAGCTTTTTTTAACAAATCAATTTTTTGATACATATTAATAAAGCATACAGTTCATCCAAAGTGTACATCCAATGGTATTTGGTATAATTACATAGTTGTGCATTTATCAATTCAATCATTATTAGAGCATTTTCATTATTTCAATAATAATAAACAAAAAACAGACAAACAAACAAACAAGAAAATTCTTAACCACTCAATTTCTCTCTGTTTCTCCTGCTGTACATAGCTGCTATTTCTGGCTATTCTTGCACAATTATTTATTTATTTATTTATCTATTTATTAAGCAGTTTTATTGCAATATATTCACATACCATATGATCTATCCAAAGTGTATAATCAATGGCTATTAGTATAATCACAATGTTGTGCATTCATCACCACAAAAATTTTAGAACACTTTCATTACTCCAAAAAGAAAAACTCCACACCTCTTAGCAGTTTTTCCCCAGCCCTTCATAACCACTAATCTAATTCAATCTTTATAAATTGATTTATATTTACATTTTGTATAAATGGAATCATACAATACGTAGTACTTTGTGTCTGGTTTCTTTCACGTAGCATAATGGTTTTCTTTTGTCTGCTGTTAACATCTTGTACTAACATACATTTGTTCAGTTTCAAAGAAAGATGTTCTTATATATGCAATTTTACCCATATTTATATTTCACGTGAGGTTTTACTATGCTGCACAGTTCCATGTTACATTTTTAGCTTTCCTTTTAGTAATATATATCACCTTAGACTTTCTCTTTAAATCCCTTTCATACCCACATAATAGTACTACTAGTTACTAACATTATGCTGCGCTTTCACCTTTTCTATTCATTTTCAAAGATTAACACACCCTTTTTTTACCAATTCTGCACAAGTTAACCCTCAGCTTTCCATTCTCTAACCTCATTCTATTTTCTGGTGACCCATATTCAAGTTATTAACTCCATGAGATTCCATAATATATTTAATTCATAGTAGCGCATTCATACAGTATTTGTCCTTTTGTGCCTGGCTTGCTTCACTCAACATAATGTCCTCCAGGTTCATCCATGTTGTCATATGCTTCATGACTTCATTTCTTCTTACAGCTGCATAATATTCCATTGTGTGAATAGGCCACAGTTTGTTTATCCATTCATTGGTTGATGGACACAGGTTGTTTCCATCTTTTGGCAATCGTGAATAACACCACTATGAACATCAGGGTGCAGATGTCTGTTCGTGTCACTGCTCTCAGTTCTTCTGGGTATATACCCAGTAGTGGTATTGCCGGGTCATGTGGCAAGTCTATATTCAACTTCTTCAGGAACTGCCAAACAGTCCTCCACAGTGGCTGTACCATTCTACATTCCCACCAACAGTGATATGTGTTCCTATCTCTCCACATCCTCTCCAGCACTTGTGGTTTTCTGTTGTTTTAATAGTGGCCATTCTGATAGGTGTGAAATGATACCTCATTGTAGCTTTGATTCGCATTTCCTTAATGGCTAGTGAAGTTGAACATTTTTTCACGTGGCTGCCTTTTCACCCTTTTGACAAAGACCGTTGAGGAACAAAAGTGTTTAATTTTGAGGAGATACCATTTATCTATTTTTACTTTCATTATTTATTCTTTGGGTATAAGGTCCAAGAAACCACCACTTAGCACAAGATCTTGGAGATATTTCCCTACATTTTCTTCTAGGAGTTGTATGGTTCTGGGTTTTATATTTGGGCCTTTGATCCATTTTGAGTTGATTTTTGTATAGGGGGAAAGATAGGGGTCCTCTTTCATTCTTTTGGTTTTGGATATACAGTTCTTCCAGTAACATTTGTTGAAGAGAGTGTTTTGTCCTGTTAAACATGGACTTGGTAGGTTTGTCAAAAACCAGGTGGCCATAGAGGTGAGGTTTTATTTCTGGACTCTCAATTCTATTCCACTGATCAATTTGTCTGTCTATATGCCAGTGCCATGCTGTTTTGACCACTGTAGTTTTGTAGTATGTTTCAGGTTCAGGCAGTGAAATTCCTCCCACATTGCTCTTTTTTTAAAGAATGTTTTTGGCTATTTGGATGCACTTTCCTTTCTAAATGAATTTGGTAATTGCCTTTTCTATTTCTGTAAAGTAGGCTGTTGGAATTTTGATTGGTATTGCATTGAATCTATAAATCAGTTTGGTTAGGAATGACATCTTCATGATATTTAGTCTTTCAATCCATGAGCACAAAATGTCTTTCCATTCGTTTAGGTCTTCATTGATTTCTTTTAGCATCGTTTTGTAGTTTTCTGCATATAGGTCCTGTACTTCTTTGATTAAATTGATTCCTAAGTATTTCAGTCTTTTTGTTGCTATTGTAAATGGAATGTTTTCCCTGATTTCCTCCTCAGATTGTTCAGTTAGTGTACAGAAACATTACTGATTTTTGTGTGTTGATCTTGTATCCTGCACTTTGCTGAACTCATTTATTAGCTCATGTAGTTTTGTTGTAGACCTTTCAGAATTTTCTAAATGCAGTATCATGTCATCTGCAAATAGTGAGAGGTTTATTTCCTCTTTTCCTATTTGGATGCCTTTTATTTTTTTCTTATCTAATTGCTCTAGCTAGAACTTCAAGGACAATGTTGAATAACAGTGGTGACAGTGGGCATCATTGTCTTGTTCCCAATCTTAGAGGGAAAGCTTTCAACCTTTCCTCATTGAGTACAATGTTGGCTGTGGGTTTTTCATATATGCTTTTTATCATATTGAGGAATTTTCTTTCTATTCCTATCTTTTGAAATGTTTTTATCAAGAAAGGATGCTAGATTTTGTCCAATGCCTTTTTTTAAAAAAAGTTTTATTTCATTTGTTTATTTCTCCCCATCCCCTCAATGTTTTGTGCTCGCTGTGTCTGTTCGTTGTGTGCTCATCGTCATATTTTGGAAGCACTGAGGACTGAACCCAGGACCTACAGCCACCTCCACTTCCCACTTTGCTGTGTCTCTCATTATGTTTTCCTCCCCATGACTCTTGTTGCGTCATCTTGTTGCAGCAGCTTACCGCACCAACCAGTTGCGTCAGCTTGCTATCCTGCTCATCCTCTCCAGGAGGCACGGGGAACCAAACCTGGGATCTCCTATGTGGTACGTGGGAGCCCAATCATTTGAGCCACTTCTGTTCCTCTCCACTGCCTTTTTGCATTGATCGTGATGATCATGTGGTTTTTTCCCTTCAATTTGTTAATGTAGTATATTACATTAATTGATATTCTTATGTTTATAGCACTACCTTTGCTGTATCCCATAAGTTTTGATAATTTGTGTTCTTGTTTTCATTCATCTCAATATATTTTAATTTCACTTACAATTTTACCTCTTTCCTGTCTATCATTGATGCCCAGTTTCATTCCATTATGATCTGAGAAGGTGCTTTGTATCATTTCAACCTTTTTATGAATAATGAAACCTGCATTGTGATCTAACATGTGGTTTGTCCTGGAGAAAGACCCATCAGCACTTGAGAAGAATGTATTACCCACTGAGTTTAGGTACAATGTTCAGTATATGTCTGTTGGGTCTAGCTTATCACATTGTTCAAGTTCTCCGTTTCCTTGTAGATCTTCTGTCTAGTTTTTCTATATAATGCTGTGAGTGGTATGTTAAAGTCCAGCTATTATTGTGGAGATGTCTATTTCTCCCTTCAGTTTTGTCAGAGTTTGCCTCATGTATTTTGGGGCACCCTTGTTAGGTGCATAGATATTTATGGATTGTCCCTTTTATTAATATATAATGGCATTCTGTATCTCTTATAACTTTTTTGCATTTAAAGTCTGTTTTGTGCAATATTAATATAGTTACCCCTGCTCTTTTTTGGTTACTGTTTGAATGGAAACTAAGAGCCCGGTAATTCAAACTTTCTTAGAGGCAGTTCTCCAAACTTTGCTGGCACCCCCCTCCCTTTTCCCAGGTAGAAATAATTCTGCATCCTCAACAACTAGTCCCAGTAGTATAGAGGGAGATTGAGAGGGTTGGATCTCTTTAGTCCTGGATCTCTTTAGTCCTGAGCTTGCTCTCAAGGCAAACAGTGGTGCCCCCCCCCAGGCCTGGAAGGGCTTGTGGAACACAGTAGAACAAATTTGTGTGTCAACAGCTGAGTTAGCCTTAGGCTGTGTCCCTCTCTCTTCCCCTCCTGGGGAGATGGATCCCTGGGGCCCCCTTTATCTGTAGCTGCCAGCCCAGAGTCCTGAGAATTCAAAAGTGTCTATGGGTGGGGGAGGATGCCAGCAGTTGCAGCTGTGGTTTTTAACTCATAGTTTTGCATCACGATTCTTTTCCTGTGCCCCTCTCTTTTCTGGGCAGTATCCAGCCTTCCCCTGGTATCCTAAACTCTAGAAGATTTTTTTTCAGGCCATTTCTTCCTGTCCTCTAGCTACTTTTCTGGGAGAGAAGGGAGTCCCATGTTTTCCTAGTCTGTCATCTTCTCAGAAGTCTTTAAGCAGTTTTATTGCGCTATATTCACATACCAGTATCAACTCATAGATTTCTACTTAATAATGACTTCCCCAAATCAATAATTTACATTGAAATCTCTGTTTAGAAAATGCTTTTACAAGCTTCCTACAACCTATAATTTCTTATAACCTCTCATAGCCATTTATAACCCTATAGACAAGTTACTTCACCTTAAGACAAATTTTGTTTGTTTATTTTCTGTTTTTTTTTTTTTTTTTTGGTTAACAATGGGAATTTATTATTAGCGTACAGAGTTTAATTTTGCTTGTTTGTTCCTTTTTTTTTTTCTTTTCGAGAAGTGAGTTTACATTACGATCATGCATGCTGTTTTAGTTTGCCAAAGGGCTACCCGTGCAAAGTACCAGAAATGGGTTGGCTTTTATAAAGGGGATTTATTTGGGGTAAAAGCCTACAGTTCCAAGGCCATGAAAAGTCCAACTCAAGTCACCATCAAAGGTGTTTTCTCACCAAAGTCAGCTGCTGTTTGTCCTGTTGTCCAGGCACACGGCAAAGCAAGATGGCCACCTATCTCTGCCGAGGTCTCAGCCTTCCTCTCCAGGCTCACCATCCCTCGCAGCCCAGCTTCCAGAACTTAGCTGTGAGCAACCAGGCATAGGGCTTGTCTCTTTCTGGGCCTCTTCTATCAGTCTCAGCTTCTCCACATTCTTCCTTGATTTCAGGTGTAAGGTATCAGGTATATAGCAGGGCTCATCTCCTCTGGAGCTGCTCCGTGGGCCCAGCCTCTTGGGGGCTTCGTGCTTAAGCAATCCTCTAGTCCTCTCTCACATGGCATGATAAAAAATGGCGGCTTCTCTTTCCTGTGTGTCTCTCTCTGTGTCCCCATTTTTGTCAGACCCAGCAAGATGGCAGAGACTAAACCTAAGTCACACCTCATTGACATAGTCCAATTGAAAGGGTCTCACACCCACAGGAATGGATTAATTCAAAACATAATCTTTCTCTTTTTGGGATTCATAAAATAATTTCAAACTGCCACACATACCATACAGGATTCACATACATTGTCCCATCACCAACACCTTACATTGTTGTGACACATTTGTTACTATTGATGAAAGAACATCATCATCATATTACTGCTATCTATAATCCATAGCTTATATTTGGTGTATTTTTTCCCATAAGCCATCCTATTATTAACACCATGTATTAGAATTGTATACTTGTTAAAGTTCATGAGAGAATGTTCTCATATTTGTGCTGTTAACCACAGTCCATCATTTACTACGAAATTCACTGTTATATGGTCCCCTGCTTGTACAATCTATCCAAAGTGTACCCTCAGTGGCTCTCAGTGCTGTCATCATCTCAGTCCATTTCAGAAAGTTTTCATTACTCCAAAAGAAAGAATCCCATACCCCGTTATACGGCCCCCATATTAACCCTTAGCATCGATAGAGTACTCTCTTTGCCATTGCTGCAAAAATATTACAATATTATTGTTAACTATAGGCTATATGTTACATTAGTTGTATTTTTCCATGTATCTCCATATTCTTAACACCTTGTAATAAAGGAAAATTCTTGTGTTTGTACTATTAACCACAATCATCATCCATCACCAAAATCTCCATGTTATACATTCCTAGATTGTCCTCTAGCTTTCTTTCAATTTGAATTAACCTCCCTAGATTACCTCATTATACTCACTATAATGTGTTACCATCAACTCTATCCATTTTCCCGCACTTATAATCCACCTTATTAAACATTCTACATACATTCAACATCAGCTCCATCTTCTCATCCTACATTCTATTTCCTAGTAACCTAAACTCTGTAGTTTAACTCCATGACTTTACTCATCATATTTAGTTCATATTATTAGTAAGACCATATATTATTTGTCCTTTTTTGCCTGGCTTATTTCATTCAACATAATGTCCTCAAGGCTCCTCCATGTTGTTATGTGCTCCCCGAATTCATTTCTTTTTATAGCTGAATAGTATTTCATTGTATGTATACACCATATTTGTTTATCTATTCATCGGTTGATGGACACTTGGGTTGTTTCCATCTTTTAGCAATTGTGAATAATGCTGTTATGAACAGCGGTGTGCAAATGTCTGTTTGCATCTTTGCTTTCACTTCTTTTGAAGATATTCCTAGTAGTGGGACTGTCAAATCATATGGCAGTTCTATATTTAGCTTTCTGAGGAACTGCAAACTGTCTTTCACAGAAACTGCACCATTTTATTTTCCACCAAGAGTGAAGGAGTGATCCTACTTCTCTGCATCCTTTCAAGCAAATGCAGCTTTCTGACTTTTTAATAATGTTCATTCTGTAAGGTGTGAATGATATCTCAATGTAGCTTTAATCTGCATTTCCCTAATTCTTAGCATTGTTGAGCATCTTTTCATGTGCTTTTTGGCCATTTGTATTTCTTCTTTGGAAAAATGTCTATTCAAGTCTTTTAACCATTTTTAAATTGGGTTGCTTGTTGTTTTATCATTGAGTTGTAGGATCAATATATAACATGGAGATCAAACCCTTATCAGATATGTGGTTTCAAAAATTTTCTCCCATAGAGTAGGCTGCCTTTTCACCTTCTTAACGTAGTCTTTTGAGGCAAAAGTGATTAATTTTGAGAAGGACCCATTTATCTATTTTTTCTTTCATTGTTAAGGGTTAAGAAGCCATCAACCACCTACCACAAGATCTTCAAGATGTTTCCCTACATTTTATTCTAGGAGTTTTATGGTTATAGATTTTATATTTAGGTCCTTGATCCATTCTGAGTTAATCTTCAAATAAGGTGTGAGAAAGGGGTCCTCTCTCTTCCCTTTACAATGGATATCTAGTTCTCCCAGCATCATTTGTTGAATAGACTGTTCTGACCCAACTGGGTGGGTTTGACAACCTTGTTGAAAATTACTTGACTGTAGATGTGAGGGTCTATTTCTGAATTCTCAATTCAATCCAATTGGCCAATGTGTCTATCTTTGTGCCAGTACCATGCTGTAATATCAGTGTAGCTAAGTAATATGCTTTAAATTCAGTAAGTGAGCATCCTCCAACTTTTTTTTTTTCTTTTTAAAGACATTTTTGGCTATTTGGGGCCCCTTACCCTTCCAAATAAATTTCATAATTGGATTTACATTTCTCCAAAAAAGGATGTTGGGATATTTATTGGGATTGCATTGAATCTGTAAATCAGTTTGGGAATAATTGACATCTTAATGATATTTAGTCTTCCAATCCATGAACATGGAATGTCCTCTCATGTCCTTCCTTGGTTTCTTTTAGCAATGTTTTGTAGTTTTCTGGATACAGGTCATTTATGTCCTAGGTTAAGTTTATTCTGAAATATTTGATTCTTTTAGTCACTATTGTAAATGGAATTTTTTTCTGACTTCTTCCTCAGATTTCTCATTAGTAGTGTATAGAAATGCTACAGATATTTGTGTATTAATATTGTATCCCACCACTTTGCTGAACACTTATATTAGTTCTAGTAGCTTTCTTGTGGATTTTTTAGGATTTTCTGGGTATAGAATCATATCTCCAGTGAACAGCAAAAGTTTTATTTCTTCTTTTCTTATTTGGGTGACTTTTATTTCTTTTTCTTGCCTAATTTCTCTGGCTAGTACTTCTAGCACAATATTGAATAACAGTGGTGACAATGAGCATCCTTGTCTTGTTCCCAATCTCAGCGGGAAAGCTTTTAGTCTTTCACTGTTGAGTACAAAGCTAGCTGTGGGTTTTTCATATATGCACTTTACCATGTTGAGAAAGTTTCCTTCTATTCCTGTCTTTTGGAATGTTTTTATCAAGAAAGGATGCTGTATTTTTCAAATGCCTTTTCTGCATCAATCAAGATGATCATGTTATTTTTTTGTCTTCAATTTATTAAGAAATTGTTTATTACACTAATTGATTTTCTTGGGTTGAATTCCCTTTGCATACCTGGGATAAAACCCACTTGATCATGGTGTATAATTCTCTTAATGTGCTTTTTGGATTAGGTTAGCAAGTATTTTTTTGCATCTATATTCTTGAGAGAAATTGGTCTGTAATTTTCCTTTTTTTCATAGTATCTTTATCTGGCTGTGGTATTAGGATGATATTGGCTTCATAGAATGAGTTTGGTAGCATTCCTTCCTGTTCCATTTTTTTGGAAGAGTTTGAGCAAGATTGGTATTAGATCTTCTTTGAATGATTGGTAGAATTGACCTACGAAGCCATCTGGTCCAGGGCTTTTCATTTTGGGGAGGTTTTTGATGAGTGTTTTAATCTCTTTACTTGTAATTGGTTTGTTGAGGTCTTCTGTTTCTTCTAGGGTCAGTATAGGTTGTTAATGTGTTTCTAGGAATTTAGTCTGTTTCATCTATGTTGTCTAGTTTGTTGGTGCAAGGTTGTTCAAAGTATCCTCTTTTGTTCTGTCTTTTTTCTGTGGGGTCAGTGATAATGTCCTCTCTCTTATTTCTGATTTTATTTATCTGCATCATCTCTCTTTTTTTCTTTGTCAGTCTAACTAAGGGTTTGTCGATTTTGTTGATTTTCTTGAACAACCAACTTTTGATTTTGTTGATCTCTTGATTTTGTTCTCAATTTCATTTCTTTCTCCTCTATATTATTTCTTCCTTTCAGTTTGGTATGGGATTACTTTGCTGTTCCTTTTCTAGTTCCTCCAGGTGTGCAGTTAGGTCTTCAATTTTAGCTCTTTCTTCTTTTTTAATGTAAGAATTGAGGGCTATAAATTTCTTCTCAGCACTCCCTTCACTGTATCACATAGGTTTTTTAAAAGCAGTTTTATTGAGATATATTCACATACCATATAATCTATACAAAGTGTACAATCCATGGCTTTTAGTATAATCACAATGTTGTCCATTCATCACCACAAAATTTTTTATAAAAATTGTATTACTCCAAAAAGAAAAACTCCGTACCCCTTAGCAGTCACCTCTCAATTCGGCTATCCTGCTTCAGCCCTACATAACCACTAGTCTAATTCCATCTTTGTAAATTGATATATATTTACATTTTATAAAAAAGGAATCATACAATAGGTAGGAGTTTGTGTCTGGTTTCTTTCACTTAGCATAATGGTTTTATTTTATTTTATTTCTTTTTGCCTGATAGTAACATCTTGTAACCCTTAATGTACATTTGTTCAGTTTTAAAGAAAAACAGTCTTATATATGGAATATTACTTGTAGCAGTTTGATATTGTTTATGAATTCCAAAAATAGGTATTGGATTATGTTTTTGAACTGGCCTGTTCCTCTGGGCATATTAGATTATATTGGATTCAGAGGTTTCACTTTTACTTGATTAAATAATGATTAAGGCTTTGATTGGGCCACATGAGTAGCATGCTGAGTCCCTGCCCACCAAGTAGGGGACTCACAGTGAAAACAACATGGCAGAGGAGAATGTTTGAGTTTTAATGCTGGAGCCCCGGGGACTAAATACACAGAGAAACAGATACATGAGGAAAGAGATAGGGCAGAGGCCCTGGGAAGAGAGATGAGCCATTAGCCTAATAGTTTACAGCTGGTCTTATGGAGAGAACAGAACAGCTGAGCCCGCTGAGCCCACTGAGCCCGCTGAGCCCAGAGAGGAATGAGCCCAGGAGAGAGATGAGACTTATCCCAGCCTACAGCTGATATTGGAAGAAGTTGGGACCACGGAGCCTTAAGAAGAAGAGGAAGCCTGAATCCTTGCAGACATCAGCAGCCATCTTGCTCCAACATGTGGCAACAGACTTTGGTGAGGGAAGTAACTTACACGTTATGGCCTAGTAACTGTAAGCTTCTACCCCAAACAAATATCCTTTATAAAAGCCAACAGATTTCTGGTATTTTGCATCAACACCCCTTTGGCTAATACATTACTCATACTCATATTTCACATGAGATTTTACTATGCTATACAGTCCCATGTTACACATTTTTTAGCTTTCCTTCTAGAAATATACATGATCTTATACTTTCCCTTTCAACCACTGTCATACCCATATAATAGCATGGCTGGCTACAAACACTATGTTGTGCTTTCAACTTTTCTATTCATTTCCAAAGATTAACAAACAAACTTTTTACCAATTCTGCACAAGTTAACCCTTAGCTTTCCATTCTCCAACTTCATTCTAAATTCTGGAGACCCATATCCTAGTTTTTAACTCCATGAGTTTGCAAAATATATTTAGTTAATAATAGCACAATCATACAGTATTTGTCCTTTTGTGTCTGGCTTGCTTCACTCAACATAATGTCCTCCAGGTTCGTCCATGTTGTCATATGCTTTCAAAGTTCATTTCTTCTTTCAGCTGCATAATATTCCATCATGTGAATAGACCACAGTTTGTTTATCCATTCATTGTTTGATGGACACCTGGGTTGTTTCCAACTTTTGGCAATCGTGAATAATGCCATTATGAACATTGGTGTGCAGATGTCTATTCATGTCACTGCTCTTATTTCTTCTGGATATATACCCAGCAGTGGTATTGCAGGGTTGTGTGGCAAATCTATATTCAACTTCTTTTGGAATTGCCAAACAGTCTTCCACAGTGGCTGTACCATTCTACATTCCCACCAACAGTGAAGAAGTGTTCCTCTCTCCACATCCTCTCCAACACTTACAGTTTTCTGTCATTTTAATAGTGGCCATTCTAATAGGTGTGAAATGATATCTCATTGTAGCTTTGATTTACATTTCCCTAATTGCTGGTGATGAACATTTTTTCATGTGATTTTTTTCACCATTTGTATTTATTTGGATAAATGTCTATTCTAGTCTTTTGCCCATTTTTAATCAGGTCATTTGTCTTTTTTTATTGCTGAGTTGCAGCATCTCCTTATATATCTTGGATATTAAACCCTTATCAGATATGTGATTTCCAAATATTTTCTCCCATTGAGTCGGCTGCTTTTTCACCCTTTTGACAAAGTCCTGTGAGGTGCAAAAGTGTTTACTTTTGAGGAGCTCCCATTTATCTTTTTTTTTTTTTTTCATAGAACTAGGATGCAACTTTAATGTTAGAAGTTTAGTTTAAAAAGGAGAAGGAAAAACAAACTCTATGTTCACGAACTGCATGATAATTTAAAGACAAACTCCTAAGTATTCTATAGGAAAGATGAAGAATTAAAATGTATATTTAGCAAGCTGTCAGGACTTCAAATTTACATGTAAATATCAATTACATTTTTGTAGAATATTTATCTAATTTTTCTTTTGTTGCGTGTGCTTTGGGTATAAGATCCAGGAAACCACCACCTACTACAAGGTCTTGAAGATGTTTCCCTACATTTTCTTCTAGGAGTTGTGTGGTCCTGGGTTTTATATTTAGGTCTTTGATCCATTTTTAGTTGATTCTTACATAGGGAGGGAGAATAGGGGTCTTCTTTCATTCTTTTGGTCATGGATATCCAGTTTTCCCAGTAACATTTGTTGACGAGACTGCTTTGTCCCATTAACCTGGACTTGGTAGGTTTGTCAAATACCAGTTGGCCATAGAGGTGAGGTTTTATTTCTAGACTCTCAATTCAATTCCTCTGATCAATGTTTCTCTCTCTATGCCAATACCATGCTGTTTTGACCACTGTAGCTTAGTAGTAAGTTTCAAGGTCAGGCAGTGAAATACCTCCCATATCACTTTTTTTTTTAGGATTCTTTTTTTTTTTAACCAGAAGGTACCAGGGATCGAACCCTGGTCTCTCCATATGGTAGACGGACGCCGAACCTCTTGAGCCACATCTGTTTCCCATAGGATTCTTTTGGCTATTGGGGTGCACTCCCTTCCAAAAAATTTGATAATTGCCTTTTTTTTTTTTTGTAAAGGTTTATTTATTTACTTTATCCATTTTAAACCCCCCCTTCCCCATTTGCTGTTTTGTGTCCATTTGCTGGGCAATTCTCTGTGTCTGTTTCCTGCTATCTCTTCTCATCCTCCTCCTCCAATCTTCACCAGGATTCGATCTTGGAGACCTCTGATGTAGGAGACAGGTATTCTGCCTCCTGCGTCACCTTGGCTCCTGGCTTCCGGAGCTTTCGGAGCATCTTGTCTTGTCTCTCCCCTGTGTCTCTCTCTTGTTACGTCATCATCTTGCTGCATGGCTCCCGGGGCCTGGCGGCTCACCAGCACACAAAGCCTGGAAGCCCATGCACCTTCTATATATATATTATATATATATTTTTTTTTAATTTTACCGGGAGGTCCCGGGGATCGAACCCAGGTCCCTCCATATGGCAGATGGACGCCCAACCATTTGAGCCACATCTGCCCCCCGATAATTGCCTTTTGTGTTTCTGTAAAGTAGGCTGTTGGAATTTTGATTGGTATTGCATTGAATCTATAAATCAGTTTGGGTAGGATTGACATCTTCATGATATTTAGTCTTCCAATCCATGAACACAGAATGTTTTTCCATTTGTTTAGGTCTCCTTTGATCTCTTTTAACATTGATTTGTAGTTTTCTGAGTAAGGTCCAGTACTTATTTGGTTAAATTGATTCCTAGATATTTGAGTCTTTTTGTTGCTATTATATAAATGGATTTTTTTTTTTCTGACTTCCTCCTCAGATTGTTCAATACTAGGGTACAGAAACATTTCTGATTTTTGCATGTTGATCTTGTATCCTGCCACTTTGCTGAACTCATTTATTAGCTCAAGGAGCTTTGTCACAGACCTTTCAGAATTTTCTAAACATAGGATCATCTCATCCACAAATAGTGAGAATGTTACTTCCTCTTTTCCTAATTGGGTACCTTTTTTTTTCCCTTATCTAATTGCTCTAGCTAGAACTTCTAGCATAACATTGAGTAACAGTGATGACAGTGGGCATCCTTGTCTTGTTCCCAATCTTAGAGGAAAAGCTTTCAACCTTTCCTTATTGAGTACAATGTTGGCTGTGGGTTTTTCATATATGTCCTTTATCATATTGAGGAATTTTCCTTCTATTCCTGCCTTTTGAAGTGTTTTTACCAAGAAAGGATTCTGGAGGACTTCCAGGAAGATAGCCGGCTAGAAAGACATGGGACTCTCTTCTCCTCCAGAAAAATAGCTAGAGGACTGGTTGAAACAGCCTGGAAAAAGATCTTCTAGGGTTTAGGACACCAGGTGAAGGCTGGACACTACCCATAGGAGAGAGGGACAAAAGAGGGGAATCAGTACAAAAGAACTGTGAGTTGAAACCAGTGGCCGGCACCTGCCCCCACACTAAAGACATGTTAGGGGGGCGGATGTGGCTCAAATGGTTGGGCGTCCGTCTGCCATATGGAGGGACCTGGGTTCGATCCCTGGGACCTCCCGGTAAAATTAAAATATATATATATAGAAGACGCATGGGCTGCCAGGCTCTGTGTGCCGCTGAGCCGTTGGGCCCCGGGAGCCATGCAGCAGGATGATGATGTAACAGGGGAGAGACAAGACGAGATGCTCCGAAAGCTCCAGAAGCCAGGAGCTGAGGTGGCACAGGCAGCAGAATACCTCTCTCCTACATCGGAGGTCTCCAGGATTGAATCCTGGTGAAGACTGGAGGAGGAGGAGGAGGAGATGGCAGGAAACTGACACGGAGAATTGCCCAGCGAATGGACACAAAAACAGCAAATGGGGACGGAGGGGTTTAAAATGGATAAAGTAAATAAATAAATCTTAAAAAAAAAAATAAAAAAAAAAAAAGACATGTTAGAATTCTCAGGTCTCTGTGCCTGCAGCTACAGACAAAGTGGGCTCCAGGGATCAACCACCCTAGGAAAGAGAGAGAGAGAGAGGAACAAAAACCTAAGGCTGACTCAGCTTTTGAATCGCAAATTTCATCTGCTGTGTCCCAGGAGCCCTTCCTGGGGGTGGGGCCGCACCATTGTTTGCCTTGGGAGCCAGCAAGGGACTAAAGATATACCACCCTCCCAATCTCCTTCTCTACTAACCAGGACTGATTGTTCAGGACACAGAGGGGAGTGGAATTACTTCCTGCCTGGGAAAAGGGAGGGGGCTGCCTGAGAAGGTTAGAGAACTGTCTCTGAGAAAGTTTGAATTACAAGGGTCTTAGCCTCCAGGAAGGAAGCTCTATCACATTGATCTGATCCCACCTGTGTTGCAATAAATGCACTCTGACCAGGCATTGAATTGAGAGCCTCCAAAGAGCGCCATCTGCTGTCAGACCAAGGATGTGTACGTGAGAAAATTAAAAATAAGTAAGGGATGCTTTTTCTGGTCTCTTTAGTTTCCCTCCCCAAAGCCCTAGGAAGCAGGTGTGCAACCAATTAGTGGGATCCAGAACACAGTTTTGAACAACTAGCAGGGACAATCCTAACAATCCAGGTCAAGCCAAGAATCAAAGACAGTGGTAACACACAGCCTCCTGCCACAAAATCCCTACAAAAGAGAAAGAAATTGAGCATCTGAGTAAACTACATCCTAATCAAATGCCTGGACATCAGTAAAAAATTGTAAGTCATACTAAGAAAATGGGAGACATGATCCAAGAAAAAGAATATACCAAAGCCCCAGAAGAGATGCAGGATTTAAGAGAACAAATTAGCAAGATGTGCAAAAATTTCCAAAATCAAATTAATAGAGTTGAAAGACAATATGGCTAAAGAGATAAATGACATCAAGAAGACATTGAATAAGCACAAAGAAGAATTTGAAATCATGAACAGAAAAGTAACAGAGCTCATGGGAATGAAAGATACAATAGGTGAGATAAAAAACACATTAGAGGTATACAATAGCAGGCTCAAAATGGTAGAAGAAAGAATAAGTGATATCAAAGACTTAACAGCTAATATTGAAGAGAGAAAAGAACAGAGAGAAAAGAAAATGGAAAAAAATGAGCAGGGCCTCAGATAGTTGAATGACAACACAAAAAATAACAACATACATGTCATGGGAGTACTGGAAGGAGAAGAGAAGGGAAAAGGGGCAGAAAGAGTATTTGAGGAAATAATAGCTGAAAATTTCCCAACTCTCATGAAAGAAATGAACTTACATGTCCAAGAAGTGCACCATACTGCAATCAGAATACATCTGAATAGACCTACTCCATGATACATACTAGTCAGAATGTCAAATGTCAAAGATAAAGAGAAAATTCTCAGAGCAGCAAGGGAGAAGCAAACCATCACATATAAGGGACACCCAGTAAGACTTAGTGTGTATTTCTCATTAGAAACCATGGAGGTAAGAAGACAGTGGTATGATACAGTTAGGATACTGAAAGCAAAACACTGCCAGCCAAGAATTCTTTATCCAGCAAAATTGTCCTTCAAATATGAAGGTGAGGATAAAATACTCACAAACAAGGAGAAACTAAGAGATTTTGCAAAAAAGAATACACCTTTGCAGGAAATATTAAAAGAAGCTTTAGAGCCTGAAAGAAAAAGACAGGAGAGAAAGGCTTGGAGGTAATATAGAAGAAACAATAGAAAAAGGATAACCAAAAGAGGAAAAAGAGAACATTATGTTGAGTGAAGCAAGCCAGACACAAAAGGACAAATACTGTATGAATGCATTACTATGAACCAAATATATTGTGTAACATATTGTTTGATAAAAAAAAAAATTTTTATATGTATCCATTACATTTAATTGAGAAATGTATATATTTATTCATCTGTGTTTACTTTTTAGTTTTTAATTATTTATATTTTCAATTATTAAATGTACAAATAAAGTTAAATAATAAATAAATAAATAAATGGTGCTGGGAGAACAGGTTATCTAAAACCAAAAGAATGAAAGAGGACCCCTATTCTCACTCCCTATATAAGAATCAACTCAAAATGGATCAAAGACTTAAATATAAAACCCAGGACCATAAAACTACTAGAAGAAAATGTAGGGAAGCATCTTCAAGACCTTGTAGTAGGTGGTGGTTTCTTGGACCTTACACCCAAAGCACACGCAACAAAAGGAAAAATAAGATAATGGTACCAACCTCAAAATTAAACACTTTTGCACCTCACAGGACTTTGTCAAAAGGGTGAAAAGGCAGCCGACTCAATGGGAGAAAATATTTGGAAATCACATATCCGATAAGGGTTTAATATCCAGGATATATAAAGAGATGCTGCAACTCAGCAGTAAAAAAGACAAATGACCTGATTTAAAATGGGCAAAAGACTTGAATAGACATTTGTCCAAAGAAGAAATGCAAATGGTAAAAAAACACATGAGAAAATGCTCAACATCACTAATGATTAGGGAAATGCAAATCAAAGCTACAATGAGATATCATTTCACACCTATCAGAATGGCCACTATTAAAAAGACAGAGAACTACAAGTGTTGGAGAGGATGTGGAGAGATAGGAACACTTCTTCACTGTTGGTGGGAATGCAGAATGGTATAGCCACTGTGGAAAACTGTTTGGCAGTTCCTAAAGAAGCTGAATATAAACTTGCCACATGACCCAGCAATACCACTACTGGGTATATACCCAGAAGAACTGAGAGCAGTGACATGAACAGACATTTCACACTGATGTTCATAGCAGCATTATTCACGATTGCCAAAAGATGGAAACAACCCGTGTCCATCAACTGATGAATGGATAAACAAACTAGTGTATTCACATGATGGAATATTATGCAAGAAGAAATGAAGTTGTAAAGCATATGACAACATGGATGAACCTGGAGGACATTATGTTGAGTGAAGCAAGCCAGACACAAAAGGGCAAATACTATATGGCTGTGTTACTATGAACCACGTATATTGTGTGACATATTGTATGATTAAAAAAAAAACTTATATGTGTCCAGTACATTTAATTGAGAAATGTATGTTTTTATTCATTAAAAAAATTAATCTCCATTATAAAAAAAAAAAAAGAAAGGATGCTGGATTTTGCCCAATGCCCTTTCTGCATCAATCAAGATGATCATGTGGTTTTATTTTTCTTCAATTTGTTAATGTTTGTATTACATTAATTTATTTTCTTATGTCAAACCACCCTGCCTACCAGGATTAAATTCCACTTGGTTGTGGTGTATAATTCTTTTGATATGTTGTTGGATTCTATTTGCAAGTTTTAAAAAAATTTTTTTTTAAATTTTAAAGGATTCTTAGATTGCATAAATGTTACGCAAAAAATATAGGGATTCCCATACGCTCCACCTCCCACATCTCCCACAACCTCCCACATAAACATCCTTCATTAGTGTAGCATATTAATGGCATTTGATAAACACATCCTGGGGCTTTGCCATTAAGCATGGACCATAGTTCATATTGTAGACCACTCTCTCCCACACAGTTCTGCGTGTTATATGATGATATAAAATGGCCTGTATCTGTCATTGCAATGTCACTCAGGACAATTCCCAAGTCCCGAAAAAGCCCCTGTATTACAACTGCTTTTCCTTCTTCCTGCCCCCAGAGCCACCAGTGGCCACTGGCTCCACATCAATGTTATAATTTCTTCCATTGCTAGAATCACAATATGTCTATAGCATAATACGAATAAGTCCACTCTAGTCTGTTACTCTTTCTCCCATCCTGAGGAGTCTGGGATGGTTATGTCCACTCTTCCTCCAGCTGAAAGGGTGTTTATATCCCATGGGGAAGATGGATGGGATTATCCTGCCTGCAGCTGCAGGCTCTCTCCAGCAAGTTTTTTTTGAGAATTTTTGCATCTATGTTCATTAGAGAGATTGATCTGTAATTTTCTTTTCTTGTAGTAGCTTTATCTGGCTTTGGTATTAGGGTGATGTTGGCTTCATAAAATATGCTGGGTAATTTTCTCTCCTCTTCAATTTTTTGGAAAACTTTAAACAAGATTGGTGTTAATTCTTCTTGAAATGCTTGGTAGAATTCCCCTGTGAAGCCATCTGGTCCTGGACTTTTCTTTGTTGGGAGTTTTTTGATGGCTGATTCAATCTCTTTAAATGTGATTGGTTTGTTAAGTTCTTGTAGAGTCAATGTAGGTTTTCTTTTTAAATGTATTTCTAGGAATTTGTCCATTTAGTCTAGGTTGCCTAGTTTGTTAGCATACAGTTTCTAATAATATCATCCTATGATCCTTTTTATTTCTGTGGGGTCAGGTGTAACTTCCCCCCTTTCATTTCTGATTTTATTTGTTTGAATCTTCTCTCTTTTTCCTTTTTAGTCTAGCAAAGGTTTTGTCAATTTAATTGATTTTCTCAAAGAACCAGCTTTTGGTTTTGTTGATTTTTTCTATTTTGTTTGTTTGTTCTCAATTCCATTTATTTCTGCTCTAATCTTTATTTCTTTCCTTCTTGCTTTGTGGGTGGTTTGCTGTTCTTTTTTTAATTTCTTCAGTTGTTCAGTTAGATCTTTGATTTTAGCTCTTTCTTCTTTTTTAATATAGGTGTTTAGGTCTACAAATTTCCTTCTCAGCCTCTCAGAACTGCCTTCTTTTTTTTCCATGTGGAAACCCAGTGCTCAACCACTAAGCCAAATCGGCTCCCCTGAGCTGGCTTCTTGGCTTCTTCATTTGTGTGCTTGTTGTTTTTTGTTTTGTTTTGTTTTTAGGAGGCACCAGGAACCGAACCCAGGACCTCCTATGTGGGAAGCAGATGCTCAACTGCTTGAGCCACATCCACTCCTTCCCATAAGTTTTGATAAGTTGTGGTCTCATTTTCATTGATCTAAATATATTTACTAATTTCACTTACAATTCCTTCTTTGACCCACTGATTGTTTAGGAGTGTGTTGCACATTTGCGAATCTTCCCCATTGCTATTGATTTCCAGTTTCATTCCATTATGATCTGAGAAGGTGCTTTGTATAACTTCAATCTTTTTATATATTTATTGAGACCTGCCTTGTGACCTAACATATGGTCTATCCTGGAGAAAAATCCATGGGCACTTGAAAAGAATGTATTACCTGCTGATTTGGGATGCAACATTATGTATATGTTTGTTAGTTCTAGCTCATTTATCATATTGTTCAAGTTCTCTGTTTCCTTGTTGATCTTCTGTCTAGTACTGTGAGTGGTGTGTTGAAGTCTACAACTATTTATTATAGAGATGTCTACTTCTCCCTTCAGTTTTGTCAGTTTGCCTCATGTATTTTGGGGCACCCTCATTAGGTGCATAGATGTTTATGACAGTTATTTCTTCCTGGTGGAATTTCCCTTTTATTAATATACAATGGCCTTCTCTATCTCTTATAACTTTTTTCCATTTAAAGTATCTTTTGTCTGATATTAGTATAGCTACCTCTGCTCTTTTTTGGTTACCGCTGCATAGAGTATCTTCTTCCAACCTTTCACTTTCAGTCACTTTGTACCCTGGGTCTAAGGTGAGTCACTTTTAGGCAGCATATGGATGGCTCATGTATTTTTATCCATTTTGTCAGACTATATCTTTTGATTTGGGGAGTTTAATCGATTCACATTAAATGATAGTAATGTAAATGCATTATTTACTTCCACCATTCTATTCTGGAGAAGGATCCGTGAGCACTTCAGAAGAATATATATCCTGCTGTTTTGGAGTGTAATATCTATAAATGTCTTTAGGTTTAGCTCATGTATCATATTATTTAAGCTCTCTGTTTCCTTATTTATCCTCTGTCCAGATGGTCTATCCAATGTTGAGGGTGGTATATTGAAGTTTCCAACTATTTTTGTAGAGAATAATAATGTTGAGAGTGGTGTAGAGGAGTCTCCAACTATTAGTATTTGTGTGGAATATTTTTTTGCAACCTTTCACTTTCAGAATAATTGTGTCCTTGCATCTATTTTGAGTCTCTTGTAGACTGCATATAGATGGCTCATATTTTTTATCCATTTTGTCAGTCCATGTCCTTTGATTGAGGAATTCAATCCATTAATGTTCAATGTTATTACTGTAAAGGCAGTACTTATTTCTTCCTTTTTTTCCCTTTCTCTTTCCTTTGTCATATCTTACCATCGTCTGTCTTTTTACCCTTTTAGTTACCCTTACTAATAATCTTATTTCTATACTCTTCTCCAAGTCTCTCACCCTGGTTTTTCCTTTCAGGCTGCAGCGCTCCCTTTAGTATCTCTTGTAACTCTGGTCCTTTGGTAACAAACTCTCTCAGTTTTTGTTTGTCTCTGAAGACTTTAAACTCACCTTCATTTTTGAAGGACAGTTTTGCCAGATGAAGAATTCTTGATTCTTTTTTTTTTTTTTAAAGATTTTATTTATTTATTCATTTATCCCCCCCTTGCTGCTTGTGCTCGCTGGGTCAGCTAACCACGCCGTGCAGGCGGGCTTGCCTTCACCAGGAGGCCCCGGGAACCGAACCTGGGGCCTCCCATATGGTAAACGGGAGCCCTACTGATTGAGCCACAGCCGCTTCCCTAATAGTTGTGTTTTTCATTTGTTTTCATTTTTAGGAGGTACCGGGGTTCGAACCCAGAACCTTGTACATGGGAAGCAGGCACTCAACCACTTGAGCTACATCCACTCCCTTAATTCTTGATTCTTGATTTTCTCTTTCAGTACTTTAAATACATCATACCACTGCCTTCTTGCCTCCATGGTTTCAGATGAGAGATTGGCACTTAGTCTTATTGAGCTTCCCTTGTATGTGATGCATTGCTTTCTTCTTGCTGCTTTTGGAATCCTCTATCTCTGGTATTTGCCATTCTGAATAGTAGGTGTCTCAGAGTAGGTCTATTCAGATTTATTCTGTTTGGGGTGTGTTGTCCTTCTTAGATATTGATATTCGTGTCTTTCATAAGGGTTGGGAAATTTTTGGTCATTATTTCCTCAAATATTCTTTTTTGCCCCCTTTCCATTCTCTTCTCCTTCTGGGACATCTATATCATGTATGTTTGTGTGTTTCATGTTGTCATTCAATTCCTGAGGCCCTGTTCAATTTTTTCCATTCTTTTTTCTGCTTGTACTTCTTGTCTTTTCAAGTTCAGATGTTCTGTCCTCAGTTTCTCTTTTTTGTTCTTCTGCCATTTCAAATATGCTCTTACATACCTTTAATGTATTTTTTTAAATCTCATCCATTGTATCTTTCATTCCCATAAGCTGTTACTTTTCTTTACAAGCTTTCAAATTGTTGTTTATGCTCGCCAGTGTCTTCTTAATATCCTTTATCTCTTTATCTTCATATTTTTCTTCAACTCCTTGAATTGATTTAGGAGACTTGTGTGAATATCATTAGTTATCTTAAATCCCATGTCTTGTCAGGGTTTTTGGTTTGTTCCTTGACTTGGCCATCTCTTCCTGATTCTTAATATTCTTTGTAATTTTTTGCTGATGCCTAGGCATCTGATTATGTTGGTGAATTTACTCTGAAGGTCAATTTCTCACTCTTGCCTAATGTTTTTTTCCACAGCTCTTCTTTGATTTTTGGTTCTACTTATCCTAAATCTTTAAAATTGCCCAGCTTAAGTGATCAAAATAGGTCCAGTGTGCCGCTAATGAGGTACAGGCCAGATCCAAGGGGTTCTGGGATATGAGACTCAAGTGTTTTCTCTTTGCAGTTTCCAGGCCTGCCAGCAGATGGTGCTCTTTGATGCACCTTTCCACAGAAGTCTGTCTTTCAGTCTCCTCTTGGCTGTGATTCTGGGCTGCCAGATTCAATGCAGGCTTTGCTACCCAAACTCACTGAAGAGAAAACCACTCTCCACCCTCTGCCATACCCTCCCTCTTCCTAGGGAGGAAGACATCCGTTCCTCCCTATGTTGGCCACTGTGAGCCCAGGGTTTTACCAAGGATGTTCACCTTGAAGGTGGGGGATGGGTGCCATTCCCAGACATGGGGGTGAGTAACTCATGGTTTTTGTCTCCACTTCTTTGTCTTTCTGTCCCTCACCTTCCTGAATGATATGCAGCACTCTGCTCATCTGCAGACACCCAAAGCAGCTCCCTTGAACTGATGTTTGCCCTTCCTCCATCGTTTTTGTAAGAGAGGTGAGCGCTGCCTACCTACTCCAATGCCATCTTCCACCTTACCTTTTGTTTTAACCTTGTTCTAATTGACTTTGGTTCACTAGAGTGTACAGTAGCACTGGCTAGTTTTTCTTCACTTGGCCTTTAAGGAAAACTGAGGGACTTTTCCTCAGTTCCTGCACTACTTCCCTTATTCCTTGTATATTTCAATTGTAGTTTGGGACAATTAAGCTTTTTACCCTGGAGGCATTTCCTGGAGGAATAGAGATTTTTCTGGCTCAGCTGCTGATCTTAGAGAGCCAACCTCTCTGAATGGAGATACAGAGTTCTTCCTCATAGATTCATACTCTGGCCATTTTCTTCCTGATTCCAAGTTACATTGAGGACAAACTTTGATATAGAAAAAAACTATTTCCTGCTTTTTCATAGGCTTGTGACAGAAATTTTTCCATTTGTTCAAAATACAGCTTACGGGCTATATTTAGAATGCTAGTAGAATTAGAATGTCCCATTTTAAAGAATTTCAGTACCCAGTAACTAATTAGGAATACTTGAGTAAGCTAAATGCAGTTAAACACTAATTTAGCAGTTTAAACAGATACTGAACACTTACTGCACCTAAATAACACACACCATTTAATGAACCCTTTACACTTACTATGTTTGGGATTACTTTTCAGGAGTATACTTAACAGACAGACTCAAGGTTCAAGAGTATATTTAATAGACTTAAGGTTCAGGAGTATACTTATCATTCAGATTTAAGGTGGGGACTTGACCTCCAAACAGAATGGACACCCCCCCCCCGCCCCCAATAAAAAAACAAAAACAGGAAAAGGTGGAAAGGTTAGAGTAAAGGGAAGCAGTCTAAGGGAACTCGAATCACCAAACTAACTTCCCGATCCACTTCTACCTTGGTGACCCACTCACCCAGTCAGATGTCTGGACTTGGGGCTGGAACCATTTCTCTCTTTGAAGTTTCCAAGTGCCTCTGTGGCCCGGAGTGCCAGCGAGGTAAGAAAAACCTGATTGTTGAGAAAGAAGGTCTAGCGGCTGCAAAAAGATTGATTACTGTGCTTACCTCTGGTGGCTGGGAAGGAGTCCGACTCCTTCAGGGACCCCTTTGTCCTTAATCCCTGCTGGGTCACCAAATTGATAATGAGCAAATGCATGTTCCTTTTCCGGATGTGCCTTAAAGACCAATTCACGAGACATCGGAATTTCAAAGAGAGAAAGAATTTATTTGTTTGTGCAAGCAGAGGTCAGTGGCCTTCTGGCCCCAGAAACTGCCTCCTGGATCTGCAGAAATTCAAATATTTTTATAACATCAGGATGCTAATGAGTAATTGGGGTGGAGATGGTACAGTTCCTTCATTAATAAACATTAAGGGGTTGAACAGCATGGGGGTGGGCACTAAATTAGGGTGTGTCACAAGGTTCTGGGATAGGAGAGTACCAGCAGAGGTCAGAGGTCAGTTACAAGGTTTTTCATATGAATCAAACAAAGGAGGGTGTAGTGGTTAGCATCACCATAGTAACCGTACACAAGGGTGACGCTAAGCCTAGAGTAATCATAAACGGGTGAGACCCCTCCAGCCAGCTTCCGTAATTTCAGATATTCATTTTTGCCATTGATAATATAAAGGCATCTATATAATCATTTATTATTCATAATTGTATGTTAATTCTTAACCCTCGTTACAACGATTTCAAGTGTATACACTCCTTGTAACCCATCATGATACTTAAGACAGAAGCTCCCTTTGATTGTTGCACTTCATTTTTTACTCCTCTCTTTCCAGAAGTAACCACCTTTAAGCATTTACTGTATGTCCTTCCAGTCTTTTTTTTTTTTTTTCATTTGTTTCCATCTCTCTATATATACACACTTAGAAGACATTGAATGATATTTGTTTGGTTTGTCTGTGTTGAAGTGATAAAAATAGCATAGACTCTAGCTATCATTCTGCTACTTGCTTTTTTCACGCAGCAACATCTTGACAATCTTTACATTTTAGTGTATCTAGATCTACTTCCTTCTTTTGAAGTAATGTATAGTATTCCGGACTGTGGCTTTCTGGTGCTATGTGCATGCCCCCTGCTGATGGTCAAGCAGGTGTTCACAATTCTTAGCTATTGCAAACCAGTTTGCACGGGACGCTCTTACTCTCTCCCTGCCTCTTTCTTTCCCCATCCCTCTCCCACCTGTTTTCACTGTGCCCTTTTAAAAACTCAAGTTCTCTCAGATATAAATCCTCCATGTGGAAGGATCCAAGTGCCCCCCCTCCCCCGCCCAAGTCCACAGACCACCTCCCATCCCTGGACAGATTTGGGTCCCACTTTTCTGCTCATGATTCCTTCAACCTTCAGAACACACATCCCAGCTTGTCTTTTTAAGAGAAGGGCAGAGAAAGAAATATCTCATTCTTTTGTGATGAGCCCAGTGGAAAATCAGATTGATTCCTTTCTAGGTCAGGAGATCCAGCCGCAAATTCCATTCCCAGGGGATCACAATGCAAAGGTCCCTTTCCTCCAAAATGCAACGGGGAGAGAGGTCAGTGCTTTCGGTGGGGTGCAGAGGCCCATGGGGCCCATGGGAGGGTGTGGGCTTTTGTGGTTTTATCTTTCTTTTTATTGTTTTTTTTTGTTTGTTTGTTTTTGCTTTTCTTAGGGTGCAGGCTTTTGGCAGCCAACCGAGTAGGTGCCTTCTTTTTACTTTATGCAGCGCCAGGGTTATGGAAGAGCAGCCACAGGAGGGTGGGGAGGAGCAGGCGTGATTCTGACAGTCTAGATAGGGATGGTGCATCCCTATCTGCATGAGTTGGGAAGAGGAGGAGGAAGAGAGGAGAAGGGGCAGGAAAGACTGAGAGCTGATATCTAATCTGACGACTGAATCCTGATGTCTAAATAGACATTTTGTGTGTGTGTCATGGACTGTGTGGTCCCGTCTCAGAGTAATGTATATATGTATGTATGTGTTTATTTATCTATTTCTTTATTTTAGGAGGTACCGGGGATCAAATTCATGCGTGGTAAGCAGACGCTCAACCACTGAGCTACACCCGCTCCCCGAGAATAATGTTTTTAAATGCATGAAATAAAATATATATGTTGGTTGACAAAGGAAATCATTTAGCATATTTTATATTGTTATAAAAGTCAAAATTGTGGCATAGCAAGGTATATTCTTCTCTATGAATGCATTCAATATCAAGAACTAGCCTTGGATCTAATCGCTCCTGTAATCTCAAAGCAGTGAGGAACACAAACAATATTTAAGAGATTTCCACAATAACTGTAAAGTGATTTGAAAACATATGTGATTTTTTTTTTTTGGCAAAAGAGTCACAGGTACTGCTAATATGACTGTGCTCACCTTCATTTCTGTTTTAGTTTGCTAAATGCTGTTGGGAGGGAAGCGGCTGTGGCTCGATCAATGGGGCTCCCGTTTACCATATGGGAGGCCCCGGGTTCGGTTCCCGGGGCCTCCTGGTGAAGGCAGGCCCACCCACACGGCGTGGTTAGCTGACCCAGCGAGCACAAGCAGCAAGGGGGGGATAAATGAATGGATAAGTGGGGTCTTTAAAAAAAAAAAAAAAAAAAATGCTGTTGGGAGCAATATACCAGAAATGGGTTAGGTTTCACAATGGGAATTTATTAGGTTTAAAGCTTACAGTTCTGCGACTGTGAAAATGTCCAAATCTAGGCTTCATCAGGTGATGCTTTTCTCCCCAAGGACCGGCTGGTGGTGGTCCGGGGGTCCTCTCACGTGGCAGAGCACAGTGGTGGCATCTTTTGGGTGCTCTCTCCACCTTATCCTCTAGCCCTCGTTGCTTTCAACTTTGGGCTGCTCCATCTGTGGTATTTCTCTCTCCTGGGTTCATTGATTTCAACTTCTGGAGGCTTCTCTCTGCCTCTGCAGCTTTTTTTCTTTTTCTGTGGCTTTTATTCCTCTGTTTATAAAGGATGCCAGTAAAAGGATTAAGACCTACCCTAGGATATGCCCTACTAGAGCAATCTAACCAAATGAGCCTTAACTGATCTAATCAAAGGTTCACAATAGGTTCAATTTAAGGGCATAATTTTTCTCGTAAAAGAGTCAAACCAACACAGAATAAAAGGAAATGGTAAATTTCAGTTAGAGCTAAATTAAAATAAAGATGTAATTTTTCCCCATCCAAGGTCTCAGGCTCCCTAATTCTCTCTGCATTGGGGCCTGCTGGTGAGAAAACCCCTCCCTTTCACCCCAGAGGAAGGGGCTACAGTGGGCACTGGAGGGGTCCCTTCCAAAGGGGCTCTGGGCCCATGCAGTGCTGCTTCCTGGCCCAGGTGATAGGGGAGACAGAGAGGGAAAGAAGGGACTTCCTTCTCCCCACTTTTGTCCAGCCACAGCACCAGTCCAGCAGCTTGAGAGTCACTTGGGGACAGCATCCTAAGCCCAGGCATCAGTATGGACAGTTGGGAACAGCTCTTTGAGCAAAAGCAAATATGGATACTGCCCAGATAAGGAGAGAAGAGCCCGGTGGCTGCTCCAGGAAACTAGCTGATGGGCTGGAGGGTGACACCTGGGAGGTATCTCCTGGGGCCTCCCTGACATAACTGGTGAACTTTCATGGTCAATGGAGGGCCTGTGTGAGAGGTGGGGGACAAAGCCAATGAAACGTCAGTTAGGACTATTACCAGGGTCCCATGTGAACCCTCAAGCTGGTGAGGCCTGGGGCAACTCGAGGTATGATAATAATACTTTGTACAATATTTTAGTTAAAAGCTGCATTGTGTTTCTCAAGACAAGTCAGTTTACAGATGAGGAGGCTGAGGGCCCAGAGAAGGACAGTGATTTGCTCAAGGTCACACAGCCTGTGAATGGTCATGCCAACTCAAGTCTAGGACTCTTAGTCCGGCATAAAGGGATGGGAGAAACAAGGCTGAGAACGGGAACCAGTTGAGACCATAGAAACTCTTGAGCACCAGACTGAGGCATAAGGATCTGATGGCACTGAGGAGCCAAGGAAGGTTCTTGAGCCCCTCAGGTCTCAGCATGATTGTCCTCACTCCAAGAAGCCTTCCATGAGAGCCTTTTTAGAGCAGCTGCCCAAGCCTAGTCATTCTCCATCTCATCCTTTTTTATTTTCTTGTATTGCTGGCCTCTGGAAGAGTCCTTGGCCCAGGGCATGGGGCGGGGGGGGGGGGGGGGGGAAAAAAAAGTTGTTAAACGAGTAGCAGAGAATAGAGAAGTTACCAAGCCATAGTGCTTGCCACCAGGGAACTTAGAATTAGGTGAGGAAGACACACTTCCCTTGCAGAGTGAGAGGCACTAAGTTGGTTAGGGTAGGGGACAGTGGGGACAGAGAGACAGGATCCCTCATGTGGACCTGGCAGGTGGGAAAGACTTTCCTGCAGAGGCCACACCTAAATGGAGACCCAAAGGATGTCCAGGAGGTAGCCAGGGATGTATGAGGGAGAAGGGAAGGGTTCCTGGGAGAGGGAACAGTATATGCAAAGGCTCAGAGGTGAGAGAGTGTGGAGCAGAGACTGAAGATAGGGGACCCAACCCCACAGGGCCTCTTACAGCATTTTAGGGAGACTGAATGTCATCCTAAGGGTGATGGGGTGCCAGGATGACAGGGACATGACAAAAATCAGCCGTGGGCTTGGTAGGCTCATTTCAAGGGTATGTTAGAATCAGAAGGCAGGGCAGAGGGGAGGGCGCTGTCCAAGGGGAGGGTCTCTCCGCTGGAGAGGGGTGGTTGCCAGAGAGGAAGATAGGGCTTCCTGTGCTCACTGGTCCACCTTCCCCAGCACCTAGACCCAGGGCTGCTCTCCTGCCCCTAATCTCAGGCCTGACCTTTTCTGGCTGTTAGGTGGGACTGGCTTCCCATAGAAGGCGGCCTCAGGCCCATTTAAAAAGGATGAATAGGGGAGCAGATGTGGCGCAAGCAGTTGAGCGCCTGCTACCCACATGGGAGGTCCCAGGTTTGGTACCCAGTGCTTCCTAAAAACAAAAAAACAAACAACAAGCAAACAAATGAAAAGACCAACTCAGGGGAGCCGATGTGGCTCAGTGGTTGAGTGCTGGTTTCCCACATATGAGGTCCTGGTTCAATTCCCAGCCCCGAATCCCAAAAATAAATAAATAAATAGAAATAAGTAATTTTTTTAAATTTTTAAAAATTAAAAAAAAAAAAAAAAAAAAAAGATGAACAGGTTACCAGGACACCTTAACATTAAATCCAGTTTTGCTACAAATGGGCTGTGTGAGGTTGTGCCTCAGTTTTCTCATCAGTCAAATGGGGAGAGCAATAGCATCTGTCGTGCCAGTTGTATGGGGATTAAACGAGACCCTGTATGTCAAGTGCACGTCAAGGGCCAGCACCCAGATGGGGTGGCAACTCTCTCCGGGATTATTAGGGGTTGGCTCATTCTGGCTGGAGGTCCTTTTAGGGGAGGGGGAGGATGGAGTGGAAGAAGGGAAGGGTTGCTGGAGGTTTGGGGAAGTCCAAGGTATTTTGGGGAGACCCCAAATCCCCTTTGAGGGAGACTTATCCTTGGGGACCGCTCAGGGCTTCCACCTCTCGAGGCAGCTCCAAGAGGATCAGCTGAGGACAGAATCTCTGCCTCCGGTCCTGCCACCATTCCTTTGCAGCCACAGTGAACAGGCCAGGTGGAGACAGCCACTGCGTGAAGGTGACAGATGGCCAGCAAATGAGGGGTGAATGAACCTGCTAAATCATCAGCTGGGAAATTGAGCATCTCACCTCCCATCTGTGAGAGTCTCTTCCCTGTGGAAGGGAGTGTATGTTTGGCTGTGAACGTGGGGGGCATTTAATTTAAAGACAGACAGACTTGGTGCTGTGGAGAGGGCATGTGTGCACATACACGCACAAACAGTACACCTGTGTGTTCACATGCATGCACAAACAGTGCCCATGTACATATGCCTACAAGGAATACGCACATGCATACTCATGCAAACATACACACATTTTCCCATTCAGTCACAGGCTCTGGTACACACCTCTTACGCCTGTTCTTGCATCCAGGAACACCAGCCTACACCTGTACACATCCAGAGTACAATGCACACCGCCTGATATATTCATACACCTGCACTTGGTCACACAACCTGACACAAGGAAGCCACATGCTTTTTCCGCTGAGACACAAGCCCTCATTTGAATTGGCTTCTCATGGACTCTCAGCAGTGTCCACTGTCTCTTTGTTCACAGGTATTTCCTGCCTGTCCCCGAGGGAGGATCCACTTTCCCTCCTGTTGAAGTCAGGCTCAGCCACCGTGACCAGCTCCGGCCAATGAATGCAAATGCAAGAGCTGTGCGCCGCTTCCAGGCCAGAGCTTTAAGAGCCCGGTCACCGACCTCCATGATCTCTACCGTGGCAACCAGCAGCATTTGGGTAGGGGCTGCCCCTTTGTTCTGGGTCCTGGGGTGCAGTTGACAGGGAGCTGAGCTATAGGTGACCTGTGAACTAATAGGCAGATGCTGAGAAATAAATCTCAGCTGCTGTGAGCTACTGAGATTGGGGGGCCATTTGTTACTGCAGTGTAACCTAGCCTTAGCTGACTGAAACAATACTCTCGCCTCCACACCTACACATGCCTACTTGGTTCACACACTGTATGCTTGCCCACTCTTATGCTGGGCTCACACTCTTCACACACATCGACACTACATTCACACATGTCACACAACCACATGCTTCCTGGGCTCTCTATCTCACTCACACGTATGCATACATTCATGCTAGGCTCACACCCACATACACACTCATGCTGGGCTCACAGACTTTCCCAGCACATGCAGGCTTGTCTGACACACAGTGCATCCAACCTCTGATCAGGAACAAGATTAACTGGGGAAGGTCTGTGAGCTGGTGATGGACTCGGGTTTGAGCATTTCATCAGATGGGCTTTTATGTTGTCAATCTTGGCTGAGCAGGCAGTTTTTGGAGGGGCAGGGAGCACTTGCGGTGGAGTCAGGAAACTTGGCCTTGAGCCCTCACATGGCCATGTGACTTCCCCTGGTCTGCACCTCTCTGGGGACAGGGATGACTCTGAATCCAGGAAGGCAGGCCAGTGGAGTACTAGTCACAGTGAACAGCTCATCAGCAACCTTCCTTTGTAGCAAGCGCTTCCTGTGTGCCGGCACTAGCCGGGCTCTTTAGGAACATCCATTCATGGGATCCTCACAGCAACCCTCAGCAGAAGGCATTTTTGAGAGCTCAGGTTTAAGTGGCTTACAGTCACCTCAGCAGGCATTTGGGGGTGACCCCCAGCCTGCCAAACTCCGTGCTCAGTGTGGGGGTGATACCAGATGATTTCCCATGGGCACATCTGTCTAGAACCCACGGCAGGAGGGTACAGGCGTGATCTTGGGATGGAGTGACACAGGTTTCCAAGGAGCGAGTAGCCACCTCTTGGGGGACTTTGGAAAGAATTCCCCATGGCAGGGTGTTTGAGCTGGGCCCTCCAAATGGTGGTAAGGGTATGGGCTTTAGCAGTGAGAAAAACCTGGATTCAAGTCCCAACTCCTTTGCTTCCTGGTTGTTTGGCTCTCAGATAAAAGACCTAACCTGACTGGGTCTCAGTCTCCTCATCTGTAAAATGGGTATAATCATCTCTCTCTCACTGAATTGTTGTGAGGTTGAAATGAGTTGATGGTCAGAGCAGTCCCAGGTGAGGTCAGTCTCTGCCACTTTACTCAGAGATCCACTTTGGATGCCCCTTCCTCCAGGAAGCCTTCCTTGATCTGTTCTTCCTCCAAACTCAAAGGGCCCTTTGTACCTGATTAGAACACCTGTTCACATTCTGGTGGGAATTACATTTCACTCATTCATGGATTTTTTTCCCACATTGATTAAACACCTTCTTTGTGCCAGGCCCTGGGCTGAGGGCTGGGATGTGGCTAAGATGAATAAGAGGATTTTGCTGCCCTCCCAGAAATGCCTCCCACCATTTACTTGAAATCAGCCTGAGGGCCATGGCCATGCTCAGCCCGTGTCCCTGTCCTTCCTACTGGCTGGCACTGTGTCTAGCACCTGGGGCTGCATCAGAGGGTGGGAGACAGAGGAGCAGAGTTGGATTCTCGCTGGGTGGCCTTGGGCAAGCTCCCGCCCCTCCCTGACCCTCAGTTTCTTCATCTGTACAATGGCAGGGATTGGACCTCATTGTCTCTAAGTGTTGCTGGGCTTGAATCTGTCCGCACACTGGAGAACAGCTGGTGGCCCAGAGCTCACCCCCCATGCTCTTCTGGGGCCTTGAGTGTGCCCTGCCAAGAGAAGTGGGGAAGAGGTTAATGGTAGCGTTCTCAGGAGGCCGCCCATTTTTCGGAGCAGCTTTAATTAGCATCTGCAGGCTGATCAGAGTCTGGGTATTAATGAACCACTGAGTCAGAGCCAGTTTTCCAGTGTGCTGTGTTGTTGATGAATTAATCACCTCTGACAGCTCCAAACGTGACTCTGCACTCACCCCAAGTAGGCCTGGGGTGGCCATTGGCTGCGCCATCCAGAATCCAGTCCAGCTGAGCTGCCCACAGCAGCTCCTGCCTCCCTCGGCACATCTGGCAGCTCATCCTGGGCTCTTCTCCTTAATCTAAGTCCACCCTCTCTCCTTCCCATCTATCACTTTCTCTGCTCCCCAATGCACTCCACTAACATGCCCAAATCCTTCAGCCTCCCCTGCTAGAATGGTGGCCTCCAAGCAAATGAAACAAAACTTCCTCATCTCTTGGGTAACAATGCGCATTGATCTCAGCAGCTGATTTTTTTTCTCTTAGGAAGAGTCCTGTTTTGTTTGAACGAATACTTGCATACGTTTTTCTGAGATTGAGGATGCGATCTGTAAAGGGCATGTGGGACTAATTACCAATTGGGAGGTACAAATTGAGGGCTGAGCGGAATTGTTCCAGCAGTAGAGTGGATTTTTAAAGACTGTGGGGAGAAGAGAAAGGAAGAGACAAGTCAACTGGCAGGGGCAGGTACTTTGTATCTGAGCAGCATGTTCATTTGTAGCAGATGCTGCAGGTGCCCCCATCTTCTCTGCCTGCCACCCACAGGTCAAAAACCCCTGGAGAGTGGGTGTAGCTCAGTGGCCTGTGTCTCATGTACAAGGTCCCAGGTTCAATCCCTGGTACCTCATTAAACAAACAGACAGACAAACAAAAAACACCCTGGGAATAGCCTTCAACCAACAGCTGATGGGAGTTGGGTATAAACCCCCCAGCTCCCTCATCCATCGTGCAGGTAGTGTTGAGGTGCATAGTCCACACTGTCTCCCAGAGGTCCCCGGCAGGATAAACCTCCAGCTGCCCAGTGGTCACTTGCTTGAGAACATGCCCTACATTGATCTCCTTCCCTTCCCTGTCTCACTACCCACTACCCAGCTGGCATTTTCTAGGACCACCTCCCAATGAAATACTTGCACTTGAACCCTTGTCTCAGAGTCCAAAGGTATTTTCACACCCTTTGTCTCTTTGGAGCCTGATGGCAATACTCTCAGAGACAGGAACGCAAGACCTATTTCTTATCTCCATTTTACAGGTAAAGAATCAAAGCTCATGAAGGGATGTGACTCCTTTAGGGCTCAGCTCAGAAGTCAGAGAGGGTGTGGAAGAAGCAACCCCAAATACCATCCCCACTCCCTGAACCCTCACCTCCAGCCACTCTTAAAGCCAGGAGGACAGAGCTAAGCCCCTCAGCCTGACGTTTAAAGACACTTGGGGGTGCCTCAGTTTACTTTTCTGGTCTTTATCTCTACATACACCCCAGGTTCTAACTTTGCTTCTGCTCTCCAAGTAGACTGGGGTGCCGAGCCTTCCCTTAAATTTCACTCACTATTTCATCCAAAGTATGCTTATTGCTGGCCTACTATGTGCCAGGCACTGTCCTAGGTGTGGGGATACAGTCGTGATCCCTGCTCTTGAGGCATGCACCGACTAGAGGGTGGGAGCTGTTGCTCAACACATCCAATCCCTGGCAAGAAAGCATTGTGAGGGGGAGATCAGAGGGCTGTGGGAAGCTGCAGTAGATGCCTCTCACGCCCTCTGGATGATCAGGGAAGCCTTCCAGGAGGAAATGACATCCAGACTAGGCTCTGAAGGGTGAAGAGGAGTTAAATGGGCCCAAGAGAGATGGATGAGTGTTACAGTCAGAGGGCACGGCGTGTGAAAAGGCCCAGAGGGGAGGGTATGACCAACTCAGGCCATGGAAACTTGATCACCTGGGTCAGAGCCATGGAAACTTGATCACCTGGGTCAGAGTCGAGTGTGATGGGGGATGTAGTAAGACTTAGGCAGAAGAATTTGGTAAGGATGCTGAGGGGCTCAGAGATGTGGTAAGAATTGTGGGTTTCATTTTGAGGGCAATGGCCAGTCACTGGAGAACATGGTGAATAATATACTGGTTGCTCGTATCACCTTGGCCCCCTGGCAATTCCCTGCCCACACCATGACCTTCCGTACACCCAGGCCTTTGCTTAAATTGTTCCCTTCTCCTGGATTGCCCAAGTCTCTCTTCTTGGTTTGAGCAAACTCCTAATCAGGCTTCAAAACCCAGCCCCAGTGTCCACTCTGCCACAACACTTTCAATCATCAGCCCTTTCTGGGTTTACATCCAACTCTGAAAAAAGATTGCTTCAGAGGCATTTATAATCTTGCTCTGGATGGATCTGTGTGCATATTTGCCTCCCCTGTTAGCCTGGCTAGGAGATCCATAAGGGCAGGGGAGCTGTGTCTTCTTCACCATAGTGTCCCAGGGCCAGGCACAAAGCCTGTCATAGACAGGCGCTCAAGGAAGCCTGGGGAACGAAGAGAATTGGTCAAATCCCCATTGAAGATTGAAAGACATCTTTTGGGAGTAGTTGACAATGTTTATCTTGAATTTGGGTTGTGTGTGTCCCTGGACTTGTAGCCCCTGAAGGCAGGGCTGATGTCTGAGTCCTCTCGGGATCCCTCACATTGCCCAACTCAGGGCTGGGCCCAGAGCAGATGGTGGCCGAGTGGAGCCCTTGGAGCTGAGTGCAACCTGGACCCAAGGGGAGCTCTGGGGCAAGAGACAGACACAGCCCTGGCTCCTTCACCTGGCACCCTTTCCTCTCTCGGGCCCCATCTCTCATCCAGGCCTGGAACCCGGGCTGCCCAGGTCTGGCCCTGCCAAGGAACCAGGCATAGAACATGCCCACATCAGACTGTTGTATGCAGGTGGGACCAGCGTTAGAAACAGAATCCCAGCTCCATCACTTCCCTGCTCTGTGTCTTGGGGCAGGTGACTTAACCTTCTTGAACCTCATGTTTCACATCTGAAAAATGGGCATGTTGACAGGACCTACCTCATAGGGCCCAGATCAGGTGTGTGGATCAGGTGAAATGAGTAGAAAGCCTTTGGCAATGAATCTAGACCACAGCCAATGTTCATACCAGGGTCTTTTCTTCCTTTCTCTTCCCTTCTCATGTCTTCCTTCCTCCCTGGAATCACTCCCAATTTACAATTCCGAGGCACCACTGGAGAGAGGGCGGGGCGGGGATGCTTGGTTCAAAGGAGCACTTGCTCTATTGGGGGAATTGTGGCATCTGTCTGCCACATTTCCGACCAGGGCCCCTCAGGAATGCTTCATCAGCAGCCCTGGACCTACCTGCTTGTTCACTCCAGTCCCCTTCCCCCCCAGCACTGCAACGGTGCCCGCCTAGGGACATCATTATTTTAGCAACTGTCTGCCATTTCCCCCTGCTGGATGAGAGTGTGCGCTTTGGCCCAGTGCCTGGGGGCGGCAGCACTGCCTGGGGGCGGCAGCACAGGGGGTTAACTGCTGCCCCTGGGGATGGCCCAGGGCACCTTGAAAGCAGCACTTCCAGGGAAAACAGTTGTCACAAGGCTTTTGATCATCTCCACGTGGGGCTCGCTTTCATGTCTGTGATCACACCAGCTCCCTGGGGTTGTGCTGGTGGGCGGGTGGGAACACAGGGACATGGGGGCAGCTGGAACACAGCAAAGACCAAGAGCTTCCCACCAGGCCCAGCTGTTTGCCAGCTGGGCCTACATTCCAGACTGTGTCTGCTGTGTTTCCCTTCTGCCTCCTGCCTAATCTTCTGTGAAAAGGTTACCCATTCATTCATTCATTCATTCATCCATTCACACATTAATTCATTCTCTTCTCAGCCCTGTAGTCAGAGTGATTCTGTTAAAAGGTAAGTCAAGCAATGGAAGAAATTACAACATTGATGTGGAGCCAGTGGCCACTGGAGGCTCTGGGGGCAGAAAGAGGGAAAAGCAGTTGTAATACAGGGGATTTTTCGGGACTTGGGAATTGCCCTGAGTGACATTGCAATGACAGATATAGGCCATTTTATATCATCATATAACACGCATACCTGTGTGGGAGAGAGTGGTCTACAATGTGAACTATGGTCCCTGCTTAATGGCAGAGCCCCAGGATGTGTTTATTAATTGCAATTAATGTGCCACACTAATGAAAGATGTTTATGTAGGAGGTGTGGGAAGTGAGGCGTATGGGAATCCCTATATTTTTTGTGTAACATTTATGTAATCTAAGTATCTTTAAAAAAATTTTTTTTTAATTAAATAAATAAGTAAACAAATTAAAAGGGGGAAAAAAAAAGGTAAGTCAAATCGGGTCCCTCCTCTGCTCAGAAGCAACCTCACTCAGAGTAGAGGTTGTCCCTGCAATGACTTTGTACCAGGTCCTGGGTGATGTGGCTCCATGACCTCTCTGACCCCACGCCCTGAGATGCCCACCCCTTGTCTCAGCCCAGTGACCTCCTGGCTGTCCCTGCCCCTCAGCTCTCGGGGCAGACTCTTGCTTCAGGGTTTCACACTTGCTGTTCCCTCTACCTGGAACTCTGTTCCCTCAAATAGCCACATGGCTCCCTCCCACCCTAACCTTCAAGTCTTTGACTCAGATACCATCTTCTCAGGGCCCCCTCCCCTGATGACTAATTTTGCACTTCCTTGCCCCAGCATTCCCTCCTTTCTTTTTCTCTAGAGCATTTATTGGTTTTTAAAGCCCTATACATTTTACATATCTGTTTTGCTTATTGTTGGTCTTCTTTCCTAGAATTCAAGCTATGCCGGGACAGGAATTTTCATTTATTCTGTTCACTTATTAGCTGTGAGACTTTGGGAAAGTTATGTGATCTCCATGCCTCGGTTTCCTCATCTGTAAAATGCAGATAGGGCTATTGTGAAGTCTGTGATATAGGATCTGTTAATGGCAAACCTCTCTGTCCAAAGGTGGTTTCCTGTTACTAATAGCATTAGTAAGGCCAACCCATGGAAATGGTAGCGAATGGCATACCCGTCATAGGCGGCTCCATTCATTGTGGTTGGGTGAGGAATGGGTGCATTTCGGAAAAGAAGGTCTGGCAGCCACCCAGAGTCCCTCAGCACTCACATCCAACTGGACGGCCGTGCCAGTGTTCACCTGAGGGCTTTATCTCGGCCGTGCAGGACAGGCTGGACGTGCAGGGACTTGACGCCCCTAAGGCAGGCCTCAGCCAATAAGCGATGCTGATCCCTGGCCCCTCTGGTAGGCTAGCTCTGAGGGGTGCTCTGCATCGCTCCAGTTGCTCGCAGTGGTAACCCAGTCAGTGGGGAACCATCTACTTCCTTCCCTCCCGTCTCCACATTCCCCAGGGCTTCCCGGAGTCACCTCCCGGATGAACTGCTTGCATTCAAATCCTTGTCTCAGGGTCAGCTTTTGGGGAACCCAACCTGACAGAGGTGGGTTCTTGGGGGGGGGGTCATGGAGAACTTCTGCCATCCCTGCTGTGTCAGCCCACCCAAGCCTCTCCCATCTCAACAGTCCTCTCTGTAGTTTTCTTAAAATCACCTTAGAGTTTTTCTTTAAAATTCCATCCCCTCCATGCCCCCCCTGGGCTGCATGGTAGAGGAAGAATTAAAGTAGTAGAAGATATTTTATTCCTCCAACTAAAATTGTCATAAGTCAAGGGGGCGTGTCTTTGGTTGAATCAAAATGCCACTGAGAGGAAACTGTCTGTGGGTGCCTCTTCCATAGCATCCTATAGACCATACAGGAGGAGGAGGGGGACTTTGTCTGAAATAGGTTGGGCCTAAAATACAGGAAGCGTTCAGCTGGCCCTCTTACTAGTTTATGGCCTCAGATGTTCATTCAATACACATTTATGCAACTTCCACTCTATGTCAGGATCCAAGCATGCAGTAGAGAGTGTGAGAGAAATGGCTCTAGGGCAACGTGGCTGCAGTAGCTCCAGGATCAGGGGTCTGGGAATCTAGTGGATTTGTGCCCCCAAGGAGGGATCTGAGCCTGCCTTCTGACGGTCCCTAGCACTGCTCTGGGCAGGCAGAAGTAGTCACAGTTTGCCACCTTGGCTGGTGGTGCTGATGCCATCTTGGCCACATTGTAGAGGTCTTTTCACACCCCTTGGTCTTTCAAGGTCTCCCAGTTACCCCTGGAAAGAAGCAATAGAGTTGTGAGATGATTTGTCCACCCAGGTAGAGAGAGATGCCAATTTCTGGCTTTTGTCTTTCCATATTTCCCAATAAAGGTCAAGGCTATAGTGATCCAAGCCTTGGGGAGTAGTGAGGCCCTCCAGGGACCAGCCAGCCAGCTGCTTCCCCTTGCTGTTGAGCTGGAATAAAGTTGTGGCAAGAGGGAAGGAAGAGAATGATGGAAGGAGGAGAAAAAAAAAAGAGAGAGGGAGAGGGAAGGGGAAAGGGAGAGGGGACCGAAAGGGAGAGAGAAAGGGGCAAGGAAGAGGGGAGGGGGAGGGAGACAGGGAAATTCTGAAGATTAGAATCAGAGCAGCCATGGACTGAGAACAAGAGATCTTTGGGGACAATTTAGGCTTGCAAAGCCGGAAACCCCTGGAGACATTTTTCTCTGATTGTCTGCATTCAGCCAAATGAATTGTTTTCAGTGGAGTGGTGTGTGTGTGTGTACGTGTGTGTGTGTGTGTGTGTGTTGAGAGGGGGTGGCAGTGTAGTATACTAGTTAAGAGCATTTGGCCTTTGGAGCTAGGTAGTCAATAGTAATAGTGAACATTTACTCAGTACGAACCATGTGCCAAGGACTGTGCTAAAAGTGTGTACACGTGGGATTTCACTTCCTCATCCCAACAACTCCATGAGAGACTAAATAAGGTAGGATCCTATCAGGAAACAGAAGGCAAAAGCATATGGTGAAATTGAGGTGAGTTTAATGAAAGGTGTAGGGAAACCAACAAGGAATGATGAGGCACCCTAGGCTAGCAAGCATGGGCCAAAGGCACCAGGGGATAAGTTATCAGAACAGGGTGAGAGTGGCAATAGTGCTAGGAGAGAGCTGCCTGACAGGAGCTGTGGCTTTGATAGAGGAATGCACCCCACCTGCAATGACCCAGCAGAGAGGGAGCCAGGGGAAACGCTCCGCTGGGGATGGGGAGCGTGCTATTAGACCTGAGCAGCCACTCTCCTCTGCCCCTCAATCTCCTGCCAGGGCCTCCCATTGGCTGAGTCCACCTGTACATCAGAGGACAGGGAGCCTAGAGGTGGATTCCTTATAGGACAGCCCCCTGGGCCACAGGGCAGGGTACAGAGGGCAGAAGGTGGACCTGGATGGGGAAACAGAACATGTCCAGTGGAGGAAGGGGCACTATTATTTGCATCTCCTTGAAGGACTGGCTATGTGATTTGCAGGGCTCAGTGCAAAATGAAAATGTGGGGCCTGTGATGGGCTCAAGTTGAATGGACCCCAGAAAACTATGTTCGTGTAGTTAATCCATTCTTGTGGGTATAAATAGGGTCTTTTGATTAGGTTACTTCAGTTAAGTCATGGCCCAGGGTGGGTCTTAATCCTCTTACTGGAGTCATTTATAAATGGGGTGAAGGTAGAGGTAGAGGTAGAAAGGTAGAAAGCTATAGGAGCCAGAAGCTTGCTATAGGAGCAAGGAAACCCAGAAGAGAAAGAAGAGCCCAGCAGGCACCGCCATGTGCCTTGCCATGTGACAGAGGAGCCCAGGATCACTGGTAGTGGTCTTCTGGGAGAAAGCATCACTTGATGATGCCTTGATTTGGACATTTTTCTCAGCCTCAAAACTGTATAAGCTTGTAAACTAATAAATTTTCATTTTTAAAAGCCAACCCATTTCACAATATCCACATTTTGGCAACCTAGCAGACTAAAACAGGCCCCTTGTTCAAAAATTATTAAGAATTTCAAGATGACGATGGCAGAGCACTGAATCAAGTTACATGCCCATGAAGTCAGCCACATCCCCATGTTACAAACGAAGCAACCGAGGCACAGAGAGGTAAGACACTTTATCTAAGGTCACACAGCTATACCCGGGCTTTGAGCCCAGGCTCTGCCCCTTCTAGCTGTGGGCCTCAGACAAATCATTTTACTGCCATACAGGAAAGCCACGAGACATCTGACATTTAACATGAAAACAGATGGGGCGCCTAGGTCCAGGACCTAGCCTTGGGGAGCTCTCCAAGGTGCTGGCACTGCTTTGGGCAGCTTGGGCCCCACTCATCTCATGGATGATGAAGTTGGCAGGAACTTTTTTTTTTTTTTTTTAAAGATTTTTTATTTATTTATTCATTTATCCCCCCCCTTGCTGCTTGTGCTCGCTGGGTCAGCTAACCACGCCGTGCGGGCGGGCTTGCCTTCACCAGGAGGCCCCAGGAACCGAACCCGGGGCCTCCCATATGGTAAACGGGAGCCCTACTGATTGAGCCACAGCCGCTTCCCTTGGCAGGAACTTTTGACATAATCTGCTCCCCATCCCAGCCTGTCTTTGGGCTCATCTGGGCCTCAGGTCACTGAGCCCAGGAGCATCACTGTTTTGAGTTTAAGAAGTGAAATTCTGAGCTGCAGAGAGCATAGGAATGGGAGTAAGGGAAAGGGCAGTGTTGACATCATTTCTTTCCACCCTCACAGCCAATGCTCAGCATCGATCACCTTAGCAACACCACCACATGCTTTATGGAATATTTTCCATGTGCCAGGTACAAACACTGCACAATTACTCTGCCATGTAAGTGCCATTGTCATCCTCACTTACAGACCAGGAAACTTAGGTAAGAGAGAAGAAATCACCCGCTGTAGCAGATTCTCTTGGTGCGCCACCCATATCCTCTTGCACTCCCCTCCACATGCTGAAGGCTGCTTGTGTCATACACCTTTGACTCTACCTGAGGGATTTTTTTTCCTGCTACAGGAGCACGCTTGGCCAGTTCACAGGGCTGGAGTTAATGCTTATGGAAGCAGCTCTCAACCAATGATGGGGAGGACTGGATGGAAAAATACCCCAATGAATTCACCCATTGGTTAAGGATAGCGCTGAAGTGCATTCTGCACTGTTTCCCAGAGTTCCCACATGCGGTTAAGTTCTAGCTGTCCACAGTGGGACCCACACTGATAACACAGCCTGCGTTGGCTTCCTTCCCTTCTCTCGGTCTCACTCTCTGTCAGGCCAGCCTCTAAAATAGCCCCTTGTGATCCCTGCCTCAGGAGGGACCACCTGTGCAGTCCCCTCCCAAATTATATCAGGGTGGGTCTGTGTGACCCATAGAATATGGCAAAAGGAATGGCATGCTGCTTCTGAGATTAGGTTATAAAAGACACTGTGGCTTCCACCTTGATCTCCCCTGCCTCTTTCTACCTCTCTTGTGTCATTCACACTGGGGAAAGTCAGCTGCCATGTCATCAGCCTTATGGAGAGACCGATGTGGTAAAGGAATGAAGCCTTCAGCCAACAGCTAGTGAGGAACTAAGCCCTATTAATACCATGAGAATGAGTTTGGAAGCGGATCCTCCAGTTCTGTCGTGCCTTCAAATGACTGCAGCCCTGGCTGAGAGCTTGATGGAAACCTCATGACAGACCCTAAGCCATGACCACCCAGCTCACCCATTTCCAGATCCTGACCCTCAGAAACATGTGATGATAAAACATTTGTTGTTTTAAGCTGTTAAGTTTTGGGGTAAATTGTTATGCAATAGCTAACTAACACATTTTCTCACTTCACTATTGATGCATCCCAGTATCATCTCCCAAACAAACTACTTACACTTAAAATTCTTGTCTTAGGCTCAGTATCTGGGGGGGAAGGAAACTCAGACTCTTGCCCAAGGACACCTACCTGGTGAGTAGAGGAGCCAGGATTTGAACCCAGAGCACATGAAGTGATTGCCCAAGGGACCAGTGCTATTTACACTTTACACTCCCTGCCTCAGCCTACAGTGCCTTGATCTTGGTTCCCAGGTGTCCTCAGCACCCAACCCAGTGCCTACCATGTACTGGGTGTTCAATATATGCTGCTGCTCTCTTACTCCCTGTTTATTATGGAAGCTTGGCTTCATCAAACATACCTGTTCTGTAGCATATTGAAGTTTAGGAACATGAACTCTAGGGTTAGGCTGCCTGCATTCAAATCGTGGCTCTGGAACTTGCAAGCAGTGAGAATTTGGGCAAGTAGTTTGACTAGTGTGTGCCTCAGTTTTCTCCTCTATAAAATGGGGATTATAATGGCATCTATCCCATGGTGGTGTATGGAGGACCAAATGAATCTATGTATTGCCCTGGCCAATGCCCAGAGTGTAGCAAGTGCAATGTAAGGACTGCTTTACTCTATAGTTTCCCTGGATATATCCATCAGAATGGCTGCCTGCCATGATTTGAGAGATGATTTTTTTTCAATTCCCAGAGCCCCCTCCCCCCAGGTACCTTTTTCAGACATTTATACCTTAGAATGAGCTCCCATTTTACCCTAACAACTCAGAGAGCAAAGCTATTTGGAAGTGGGATGGGAGATGAGGGGTTAGGGGATGGAGAGCATGCTCTGTGAATTTCAATTTTTGTGTGTGTGTGTGCCAAGAATGAATTCTGGCTGTCTTCCCAGCAGGTGCTCAGTAATATACATCAAAGGATGGATTGAAAAAATGCCAAGACAAACGTCACTGCCTGGAAAACAGGGATGCATTTTACATAGTGTCATCTCCTGAGATGACCCAGCAACACCCCATATATGTGCACATTTCTTGCCCTCTTCTCTTTTTCCTTCAAGCTGGTGACCCCAACCTCCTGGCTGGTGTTGATATCTCTCCTGGAGACCCTGAAGACGTCATCATTCACATTCATCTTCCACGTTGGGTTAGGAATACTAGCCCATTTATGCCCTGAATATGCTAATTAACTAGTTTTTTTTTTTAAAGGAGACAATTATTACCTTCAACCTGACAGTTTCTAACTCAGCTGCCAGCATCGCGGTGCTGATTAGTTACCTTGGATTGGGTAGAGAAAGACAATTACCATCCGCCTGCACCCCTAGCCTCTCTTGCAGTGGAGGTAGAGGGGGTGATGGGGAGACCCTGGGCTCGGTGATTTCCACAGCCAGCTGCAGTCTTGGGAGGTGAGGCCACAGCCGGGGGGTTGACAGCTCTGACCGTGGTTTCAGCAAAGGTGATTGCAGTTGGAGCAGGAAGCCACTGGAGTGAAGATCCAGACAGCTGTGGTTTCTCCTTCTCGAATCAGAGAAGCCTTGTTGACAGGGGGCCGGTGACTTCAGAGGAATTCTCTCTGCTTCTCTAGGGACCCCACGTAGACAGGGATGGCCTGTAGCATGGCCACAATGCTGGTGGGCCCGCTTCCCCTCTGTGTTGTTTTCCATGGTACTGAAACACCACCTGCCAGGTTCTCTATCATTTCTCCCAACTTTTAAACCCTGGGCCCTGAAAACTCACGGCCAACTATTTCCACAGCTCATAGCATTAAGAAAAATTAAGATTTTTCTTAATTTTAAAAATCTTGATGTACATTTTAGTCATTTTTTATACTGTGACTGATTAGTTAGACCCGTGAATTATTAATAATTCAAGGGAATGATTTCATATACCTGTGACAGTTCCATAATGCTTCTGACAGTTCCACACTTAGTTTTTGTATAAGAAGGGCTGGGGGAGGGGTGCTCACATGCTCTAGCTGCCTTCTCCAATGTTCTGCTTGGGGGAGGGAGGGGGGAAGCCTCTAGGAATATTGCCTCCCCCAGTAGGGAGCTGAGGGCCAAAGGCTGACCAAGAGGGAGAAGGGTGTTTTGATTAGAAGGTAAAAGTTTGCATCCATGGTCCCAGGCCCTCATCTCATATCATTCCAGTTATAATCATACCCCTCATTTACAATTTTTTTTTCTATGCCAGGTACTGGACTAAAAGCACTTTGCATCCATTTTTCCTCCCCTGAAATCCACTAAAATCCCAAGAAGTAACTCCATTTTACAGATGAGGATATTGAGACCCAGAGACATTAAAGCACTTTCCCAGAACTTATGAGTGGTGGAGCCAGGATTTGAACTTCAGAGTCTACATGAGTCCCCCATCCCCTGGCACGGTCCATTACCCTTTCTGTAAAGTAGGCTTTCAATCCCTATACCCCAAAGTTCTTGTGGAGAGAAGAGGAGGTGACACCTGCAGAGCACTTGGTGCCAGTAACTAATAAGATCCTTGCACATAGGTGCCAAGCAGTTGTGCTGGAGTCCTAGCCCAACCTTTTAGAGACAATACTAGACCAGTGGCTTATTTGTCTAAGCAGTTAGAGCCAGTAGCCGAAGGGTAGCCACCTGTGATCTTTTGCAAAAAGCTGAAAACTTACCTTGGGACAGCCTATAGTGTTTTTTACTCCTCAGCTTGACTATAATGCCCAAAGTGCCAAGAAGTTTCAAATACGGGCTAGTTTTTGTAGATACTTTCACCAGATGGGTAGAAGTCTTCCCTTGCCAGCCAGAAAAAGCTCAAGAAGTAATAAGAATTTTACTTAAGGAGGTCATCCCAAAGTTTGGACTTCCTATTTCCATGCTAAGTGATAACAGAGCAGTTTTTATCTCTAAAGTAACCAAAGATATATCTGGACTATTAGGTACAGACTAACACTTGCTCCCTGGGGGCCTCAATCTACTGGAAAGGCCGAGGGAATTAGTCACACCTTGAAAGAAGCCATAGCTTAAGATTTGTTTTGAGACACATCTCAAGTGAGATAAAGCCTTGCCCTTTGCCCTACTGAAAGAACTGCTCCCCAAAGAGGACTTGGTTTAAGTCCATGTAAAATGACTTATGAAAGGCCATTTCTTAAAAATGAATATACAGGAAACATGCATGCTAGTTCTGCATTAATGACCATCCAATATGTTAGATCTTGGGATGCAACCCTGAATGAGGCCCAATGCTTTGCTTCTAACTGCCTTAAACTCCCCACAGACATCCCACTGCATAGAGTTGAACCAGGAGATGGGTGTGGGTTCACATCTGAAAAGTCACCATCCTGAAGGTCAGCTCAGCCCCAAGCGAATGGGGTCCCACCTAGTGTGACATGTCACTCATTTGTCTCTCAAGTTGCGGGGAATCCGCGTTGCTGATCCGCCAACACAAGGGCGAAAGGACAGACGTTCCAGGGTGGAAGTGAAATTGCTTTTCCGGAAGCACCCTCGATGCCCAGGGAATGTTTAACTTGGCATCCTTGCTGGCTCTGCTGTTTCGTTCCAATCTCTCTCCTAGTGTCAGGGGGATTATCTGGAGCCTAACTAACGTAGACTTTTGGGTTTTCCTCATAAACAAACCCCGCTAAATACCAGAATAGCTCCCTTCATTTTATTCCTTGAAATTTTGTCCCTATGTCACTCTCCTTGCCTCATGAGCAAATGAAAAGATTTCCTTATTAAAATTTCACAAGCCTTAACCTAGGGAAAGGAATTAGCAAGTTACAATATATGAAAACTATCGAACTGGCTACATTAACTTTAAATGACCCCTCTGCACAGACAACCTGGAAATCAAGAAAAGATTCCTTTCTATGAAATCCTAACTCATCAATAAGTTTGCTTGACCCTACGATGACTATTATTTTCATCTTGCTCTTCTCCCCAGTTATTCTTAAAACTAATCACATCTTTTGATTTCTAAGCAATTGTAGGCTACAGGACTCTTTGGAGCATACCAGCCTCTCCAGACCAGTGACTCAAAAAAAAAAAAGAAATGTCCAGTCAACAGTATCACCATTGCATCTCACCTTTCACCCAAAAAACCCCTAATGCAGCCCCTTGCCAGCAGGAAGCAGTTAAGAGCGGTTTTCATTCCTGTCTCCAAGATTGGCGAATGATCCTATTCCGGGGAGTAGGGAGAGGAATGAACCATAGCAATTTAAATCCAGCCCCACTTTGGTTTCTGCAAACACCAGGGTCTCGACTGAGGCAGTCTTGTCTTCCATCATCAAATATTAAAATAGTTTTAGTTGCTTAGTTGATAAACGAGAGCCCTGTTTTTTTTTTTTTTTAAAGGTGAATTTTTTTTTTTTAAAGATTTATTTATTTACTTTATCCATTTTAAACCCCCCCCTTTCTCCATTTGCTGTTTTGTGTCCATTCACTGGGCAATTCTCTGTGTCTGTTTTCTGCCATCTCTTCTCATCCTTCTCCTCCAGTCTTCACCAGGATTCGATCCTGAAGACCTCCGATGTAGGAGAGAGGTGTTCTGCCACCTGCGCCACCTCGGTTCCTGGTTTTTGGAGCTTTCGGAACATCTCGTCTTGTCTCTCCCCTGTGTCTCTCTACTGTTATGTCATCATCTTGCTGCATAGCTCCCGGGGCCTGGTGGCTCACCGGCACACAGAGCCTGGCAGCCCATGCACCTTCTATATATATATTTTTTATTTTACCGGGAGGTCCCGGGGATCGAACCCAGGTCCCTCCGTATGGCAGACAGACGCCCAACCATTTGAGCCACATCCGCCCCCCACCCTGTTTGTTTTGAAGTGAAAATGAAGCCTAACACTGTAACTGAGAGTTAGGAATTGACAAATAATTATGATTACTGAGACGCTATATAAATGCTTTTTCTTACCTTTGTAGTATATTAAAAATAGCCAAAGTTTAATATCTGAAATTAGTAAACCAACCTTACGGTGTACACTTTCTATTGTGATGACAAACACTCTACTCTCCCCTGTCTGACTACACAAAAACTTTTGCCCCCCGTGGTTCTGGGAAGGCAGATTTGAGACACCCCTGTCTCTTCAATGTGTTTTCTGTCATGACCATCCAGATGTGAACTCTTAATTCATCTGCTCCAGGCAGGAATCCAGAGGGACCCCTGTGGGGTTTCCTTCAAGGCAGGGGGTGGGGTGGGAGAAGAAGAGGAACAAGTGAGGGGTGAGGTCACCCAAGGAACACCAATCCCACGGTCATTCATGCCACAGGTCACGGGGTACAAAGAGTCAGCCCACTCACGGAGCAAATGAAACTACGACTAGTGAGAGGAGGGTCTGGGCTTGCACGAGGGCCACACATGGAGTTACCAGCAGAGCTGGGGCAGGAACTCAGGCTCCTCTGCACTCAGAGCCTGAGACCAGGGCTGGGGTGCAGGTCAGTAGGTGAGAGGTGCTTGCAGGAAGTAGGAGTGAGGAAGCAGGGAGAATGAAGCCCGAGGAAAAGCTGATTTTAGCTGTGGCAGCAGGGACTCGAATGGCCGCGACCTTCTGAGAAGGGTGTAGAATGCCTCCCAGAAAGAGCCATCGGCTCGGGCCCCCATTTGTTGAGGGTTGCACAGGAAGGGGTGTTAGGTCCCCAGCTGTGCATGCACGTGGACCCATCCCCTGCCTTTAGACACAGACTCACGGAACACAGACGGAGAAGTCAAGAGGAGGTGCGGTGCCAGATGCCCTGAGTCCACCCCAAACCATCTCTGCCATTGACGTCAGCTTCCTTTAGGGAATGGTTGGGAATTCAGTGCGTCCATGCCTTGATCCACGTGGGCCGCTCTGAATAATGATACTAGATAACAGTTCCTCAGCCTATGCCATGTGCTAAGCGATGAGAGTCTAGACCCTTTCCGTGTATGAACTCATGTAAACTTCCCAACAGCCCTGTCAGCCAAGCACTATTACTGTTGCTTCCATTTAATAGATGAGAAAACAGGTATGGCTGAAAGTGGTGAAGGTTCGTTTGAACCTCTAATTATTCTCCTATGTTACCCCAAATTCCAGGCTGCCTGAGCCAGCAGGAGGGGTCCTAGGCTATTTCTGAGCAAACTGTGGGCAGCAGCTGGCTCAGGTCACTTCCTGAGGAGGGCCTCCAGGCAGAGAATTCTGTGTCCTCAGCCCGGAGGTGTCAGGGAGAATAGGGGCTCCCCTAGCCCTCATCAGACCCAGCCAGCCTCCTCTGGGTCTGCTTTCTGCAGCCCCTACCTGGTAAGGGCCCTCTGCCTCTGACCCTGCCTGGGCTTCAGTCTCAACAGAGAATCACCTCCCACGGTTGGTGGGAAAAGACACTCACATCCCAGAACTGTCGAGAAATAGCTGCCCCATTGGAGGTTCCTAGACCCAGGATGCCTGGAAGCTCTGGAAGCCCACCAGGGCCCGATGATTGCATTTGGAATGATTGCACTGCTCCCTGGGAGCTCAAGGACTGCTCCCCTCAGCCCACCCCAGGAACTGTGGGGGCAGATGTGGGTGGCAGTGTAGGGAACTGGGATTCTGGCTGGGTGACTCAGGGTCCATTGTTCTTCCTTGGTCCCCACTAGTGAGCAAAAGGGATCAGATGTGGGGGTCAGGGAGGAGGAGCAGGTGGGGGTCAGGGAGGAGGAGTGGGTGGTGGCCTGCCTTGGGATTGTCTGTCCTTGTCAGCAGGTTCCTCCAGAGCTCGGGCCTCTGAGCCTTAATCCCTGCGTATTCCTTGTTCTCTACTTATTCCCTAAGCCTTATTCCCTGCTGGGTGCAGCACCCAGTGCCCCACCCAACCAAGTGCTCAATAAACACATGGTGAATAAATCAACACTTAATTGAGAGTCTATCTGCAAAGCTCTGTTACAGAGATCGTTCCATGCCATCTTCACACCCAGCCAGGGAGGTGAGGGTTTCCACTTTACAGATGAGGAAACAGAGGCTGAGAGAAGTTAAGTCCCTTGCCTCAAATCACACATTAGCAGGGCAGAACTCAAACCCAGGTTCTGGTGACTCCAAAGCCTCTTAGCCTCCCTTGCACTAGAATTTAGTATCACAGCTACTGCTTATGGAGAATTCCTCCAAGCAGGCCACAAGTTTGTTTGTTTTTTAAAACAGATATCATCTCATTTAACCATTGCATTTTATGGACAAGGAAACAGAGACTCAGAAGAAATTAACCCAATGGCACAAGACCACACAGCTTGGAAGTGGGAGAATTGCATTTGGAACCCACATCTGGCTGTCCTAATTTTTTTTTGTTGTGGTAACATATGTATACATATACCATAAAATTTGCTATTAGGACCATTTCTAAGTACAATTCAGTGGCATTAATTACCTTCACAATGTTGTGCTACCATCCATTACCAAAATGTTTTCATCACCCTAAATGGAAACTCTGTACCTATTAAGTAATAACTCCCCATTCCCCCTTACCCCCCCCCCTTCTAATCTACTTTTAGTCTCTATGAATTGACTCATTCTAGATATTTCAGATACGTGGAATCATACAATATGTGCCCTTCTGTGTCTGGCTTATTTCACTCAGCATAATGTTTTCAAGCTTCATCCATGTCGTGGGATGTATCATTCCTTTTTAAGGCTGAATACGCCTCCATTGTATAGATGTACCACATTTTGTGTATTCATTCATCGGTTGATGGGCACTTGGGTTGTTTCCAGCTTTTGGCAATTGTGGGAAATGCCCGTATGAACATCAGTGTGCAAGTATCTGTTTGAGTCTCCATTTTCAATTCTTTGGAATAAACACCTAGGAGTGGATAGATGGGTTATATGGTAATTCCATGTTTAAAAAAGCCTGATTTACTTTGACTACCACAGCACAGCGCCCCTCTGTAATCCCCACTCCAAATAAAGGCAGGACAGAGGATGACACCCTAAAGATCCTCCCTGCAGCCCCCGTGGTCTGGGTTGAGCTGCTTAAACCTCCCTCTCCCTGTGCTGGGAAGAGGTGGAAAATGGGGTCAAAGGGTTGGGCAGGAGAGGAGGAGAATGCAAGATGACAGAGCTATGCCCACGGGCCTGCGGGCAGGAGGGAGCAGAAATGGGTTAGTGTCCAGGGCAGGGCTGACCCACTTTGGGCTTGTTTTCCTCTCTCTTTGCCTTCCTCAGGCCCCTTCCTCCCTCTTCCATCAAGACCCATGGGGGACCCAGGAAGCTCGAGCAATCCTCCTCTCTGCCTCTTTGCCTTCTGGGGAAAACACATGCCTGCTGCCCTCCACTGCAGCCAAGGAGACCTGCTCCAGAGATTCCAGCATGCCCATCTGAGCAGGGACAAGGAGTCAGCTCAGATGGGCCCGGGGACTTATTGGGCAAGCGTTGCAAGCCAACTCTTTCAATCTAATCTTTCAACAAGAAAGATCTATCTCAAAGAGGACTGCCATTGATTAAGCACCCACTATGTGCCAGGAACTAGACATACCTTGCAAAGAACCCTTGCCCTGGATGGAGGGACTCTGTGGCTTTAGGAGTTATATTAAATTTCCCTATTAGAGATGGGGAAAGGGAGGCTCAGAGAGGTTAAGTGACTTGCCCAAGGGCACACAGTAGATTCACTGGGATTTAAATCTGGGGCTCCCTGATTCCAGGGTTCCCAGTTTTTCCTTCTGCCCTTACATCAAGGCCTGCCAGGTCCCCATTCCAGAACAGGGCCCCCAGCCAAAGGCAAGCTTATTAAAAACACAGACTTCCCGGGGAGATTCTGAATGGGTAAATCAGGCATGGGGCCTGGGAGGCTAGAACTTTTAGAAATTTCTGGGATGTTTTTGATGGGATGGGAGCCCCATTTGAAGGAGGAACCAAATTTAAACGTAGAAGGTACATTCTAGGTGGGGGTCCTAGTATCTGGGACGGGGGTCCTGTCTGTCTTTGCTTGGATCAAATCCACCTCCCCACCCCCAACTTGGGACACCAGGGAACAAAAAGGCAGAAGTCACAGAATAAAAGGAATGTGTTTTCTGAGCTCCAGACCCCTTGGCTGCTCTCCAGGTTAAATCCCAGCAGGCAGGCCTCAGATGAGCACCCCTGCCTGGGGTCCCTGTGCCGAGAGAGGTGGCAGGTCATGGGAAGGCAGCAAGGGAGGGATGTTTTCGCAGCTGCTGCTGTGGCCAGCTTGGCCGGGGGCTCCCCGCACCAGTCTTCCTGGGAAAAGGAGCACCTGGACCCCGTTTTCTCCCCCATGCCCCTGCTTCCCACCCACCCAGTCAAACCCATCACCCAGGCACATGCCTCTCCAGCCTTCCAGGCGCCCTTGCCCACCCCCTCAGTTCGCTCGCCTTCTTTCTGTGCTTCAGCATCACCACACTGCTTCCTGCCTCCGGATTTATGGGGCCCTTTGCTTGGAACGCTGTTTCCTCTGCCTGGCTGACTCCTTCTACCATGAAGGCCTTGCTCAAATGGCACCTTTCTAGAGAGGCCTCTCCTGACCACCCTGGGGCCAGGAGCGATCAACGCTAGCCTCATGGTTCGCGGCCTCAGTCCCTCGACCCCTTCAGAGCACATATTGTGTTCATGATTTTATTTGTTGACTGATGAATTTCTTTACTCTCCTGCTTCTTAATATATATGCTCCACGAGGCAAGAAGCGTGCATCTGGCAGCTGGCTCGTAGTAGATGCTCAATAAAATTTTATTTAGTGAATTAAGGAACTATAAATGAACAATCTCAAACAAGTGCTTCCCACGGGACTTCTTCACAACCACTCCTGGCTCACTGCCACTTTACCTTTTGAAAATGCACAGATAAAAGGGACTTACATAGAGTGAAAAGATGACTTTAACAAGATATAAAGAGAAATCTGGGAAATAGCAGCTCTGGTGAGTCCCCAAATCCAACATAAGAGGTGCCATGAAAGGCTGTCTAAAGTCCTTGTCCAAATTAGGAAGAATGGGAACCAAGGCAGCCCGAGCCAGAAGCAGGGCAGAGGGGGCCGCCGAAGGCCAGAGGAGACCCTCCCTCTCAAGGGGCTGCAGAGTGGGCAAGCTGTCCCCAGGACACTCTGTGCCTGCTCCCCCGTGGCTGCTAACCCTCCTCCTGGTTGCCAGGGTCCACAGGACCTGTTCTGCCCACCCCAGCCCCCTCCCAAGGCCCTGCCCAGCCTTGGAACGCCCTGTGTTCTTGGCTGGGGGGTGGAATGCCTACATTGGAGATAACAAGATCAAGAAGACAATGGAAACATTTTGAGGGCTAGAAACCAAACAATTCCCCAGGGAGAATCAGCACACATGTGCCTTGGTGAGCATGTGCGTGCATGCGTGTGTCTGCATCTGTTGGTGTCTGTGTACGTGTATATTTCCTTCAGGTCTCTCGATTTCAAATTCCACTTTTCTGTTCAGAAAATCTCTACAGTAAGCCCCCTCCTACACCCCTTCTCAACCCTCACTTCTTCATCCATCAGGGCAGACAATGCCATGATTTTCTCCCTGATCCAGGCAGATGGGCCTGTCCCAAACACGGACCCATGGCAGAGGGGGAGATTTTCTCCCTCTCTCACCCACTGCATCTGGAGGGGCAGGTTTGGGGGATGGTAAACCACATCCACGGGTGCCTGAAACCACAGACTCCGAGTATCGTTTCCAACCTCCTCATTTGACAGATGAAGAAACTGAGGCCAAAGAGGTTGGGGCTTGCCAAGGTTGTCCAGCCAGCTAGGGGCAGGGCCAGGGACAGAACCCAGTGCACTGACTCTCGATTTGGTGCTTGATCTACCTTGTGGTCCCCCTTCCAGGTGCCTGAGAAGGAGAAGTCTCCAGCAGGCCCTGAGCTGTTCTTGCTCATTCATTCATGCCTGCACACATGCACTCACTTCATTTATGTACTCACACAGTACATGCCACTAATGTTTTTTACTAAAAGCACCTACTGTGTGACATGGGTGACCAGAGCAGCCAGAACGGCAGACTCTTCCTTCAGAGAGCCCTGTCTTGCTGGGGATGCTGGGTGGAGAGTGGGTTTGGTGAGCACCCATGTGAAAGGCTCAGACCTTGTGTGCTGAAGGCAGCTGGGGAAGGGGAGCTCGCAGGGCCTGGGGTGGGTGGGCTGCACAGGGTTAGAGGCTCCAGGACCTGGAAGTACAGGACTAAGTGCCTAGCTTGGGGGCCAGAGATTGTCCCCATGGCACAGGGCTGAATGAGCTTATTTAAGGTGTGTGTGTGTGTATGTGTGTGTGTTTGTGTGTGTGTAGAGAAGGCCCTTGCTAGATTCTCCCCCTTGTAGGGGTTGAGGTCTGAGCCAGGAGAATGGGAGAAGAAGGCCAGTGGGGAGAGGAGAAGTTTGCTGATTCCAAACCCCACTGCAGCCAGAAATCCACTCAGACAGATCCCCACGGTTGCCTGGCAACACTCCAGCCTGGTACCTGCCCCCACCCCTCTCAGGTGGGCAACCACCTCTCCTTTCCTTCTCCAGCTTCCTCCAGGACCTAGACTGTCCCAGTTCTGCTTCATTCCCCATCCTCTAGCAGTTAAAACCGTTTGTTGGTTTGTAGCAATTAAACTATTTGCTGTCAGCCTCAGGAATGGAGCTGGCTGTCGAGGTAGGAATTGGGGAGGGGATGTCCCGGGGGAAACAGGGGGTACCTGGGTTTCAGCCCTGCTACTGCTAAGCCCTGGAGGACCCAACCAAGAAAGGAGGGAAGGAGCCTAACATTCCCCAGGCTTACTGCTACCTCCCCCCTTTGCTTTTCACCAGGAGGTTTTGCTCTCATCAAACCCACTTTACACACATGGAATCTGAAGCTCAGAGAGGGAAGGCACTTGCCTGGGATCACACAGCCAGAGGCCACAGAGCTAAGAACTGTGGTCCTCTGGCCCCCAGGCTCAAGCTCATTTCATTCCACCACATCTCCCCATCAACAAAAAGAGTGTTGGGGTAGATCAGAGATAATGAATAGGTTTATTTTCCATGCCTGCTCTGATCCATTGCCAGAGGCTGCCTGACCTGTGATTGAGAATTCTGAGGCTGGGGCTGGGCTGGGTGGGAAGAGTTTGGCCACTGAATAGCAATGTCTGCCCTGGGCCAGGAATTGAGGGTAGGAGCTCCCTGGCTGTATATTAGCAGACTTTCTAAGGTTCCTGCCAGCTCTGCTATTTTGGTGCTAGGATATGCTAACCCACGCCTCTAGTGACCTTGGGCAAGTCCCTGCTCATTGCTGGGGCCCAGTTTCTCAGTCTGCATGGTCTGGGAACAGCTTCCACAGGCCTCTGTGAAGGGCAGAGCCAGCTGCTGCAGCTTCCCTCTGTTCAACCTCTGCTTACACCTAAGCGATGAAGAGCTGTTGCCTAGCAACAGGGGATGGGAGGGTGGGAGGGGTCTGCAGCCTCCTGTGATCTGCCTATCTCCTACCTCTCAGGCACAGGCCTTGGAGACCCCATGCCCGCCCCGGGGGGATCCCCACAGCCGGGGTCCAGGGTCCAGTGTCTGGAGATTGAGGGAGGCAAGTTTGAGGGGTCAAACAGATGAGTTCAAGCCCTGGCTTTGCTGGTTGGGCTGTGAAACTCAGAGCATGTGGCCTCACCTTCCCAAGCACTGGTTTCTTCATGTATAACACCAGGATAAAGCATCCCAACCTGGCCCAGAAATTGGGAAGATTATACAAGATGATGGGTGTGAAAATGCTTTGGGAATCTTAATTCTGGAGTCCCCATTCCACCTCTGAGGGCTCATCTAGAAACTCAGAGAATGGCTCAGGTGGCCACTCCTCACCCCAGATATCAAGTGCAAGACCAAGGTTAGTCCCCAACCAGCCATCTGAGCACTTGGCATACATCAGCTGGTTGAATCCACTCAACAACCCAGCAAGGCATTTTACAGATGGGGAAGCTGAGGCCCAGAGAGGTCAGGCTACTTGTCCAGGGTCACACAGCCAGGAGGTAGCTGAGGCAGGATTTGAACCCAGGCCTGTATGACTCCAGAGCCCATGCTTTTGAGCCTCCACCTGAGGTCCCCCGCAGATCTCCTCTTTGCTCTGGACCCTCCACCCACCACAACCTGGGCCTCCTACATGCCCTCAAGGCCCCTCAAATCCTTGACAGGAAGACTTCTGAGAGTTCGGTCTCCCTTCTCTTCTCCTTTCCTCAGGATCTGGAAATCGGTGTCCCACCCCTGAACAGTGAAATGAAGGGACTGCAGGTCACGTCTGGGTAGCTCCCAAGTGACACGGCCATTTCCTCAGGCCATTTGCTGAGACATCCTAGCCTGGCACTTGCAGACCTCCTTTGGACCTTGGGGGAGGTGGACAGAGGCTTAGGGTCTGCCGTGTGTGGGGGGGAGGCAGTCAAAGAGAGACAAGGCAGACAGATATGGGGGGTGGACGAAGAAAGATGGGAAAGGGGAGAGGATGGAGCAAGAGCATGGAGAGAAAGGAGACTGTGGGAGTAGGGAAGGAGAGAGAGGGGAGGGGGTTAGGAGGGGTGGGGGAAGAGGAAGAGAGATGAAGAGAAAAAGGAGGTGGACAGAGGTAGGGAGTAGGGAAAAGAGGGGGGATGCTGGAGAGAGGGTCACAGAGCAGTAGATAGGAGAGGAAAGAGAGCTGATCTGCCAACTCCTCGCAAACCTCTGGCTGCCAACTCCCTCCCCACCTCTCCCACCCGGAGTCGGGGCTGGGCTGATTGTTCTGCTTCACTGTCCAGAACCCAGGGCCAAGTGGAATATCTAAAGATAATTCCAGTCTCTGAGCCAGCACTCTGGAGCCCCCCACTGCTGCCCACAGGCTTTTGCTTAGGCTACCTGAGGTTCTGGGGACCAGGGCCAGGTCTCTACTGCCTCCTTGCTCCCCATACCCCAGGAGGGCAGGGCTCCCTTGACCCAGAGAACCACTGACTCTCCTGGGCAGGGAGAAGGAGCTGGGCTCACACCCAGAACAGACATTTTCTCCACGATCTCCTTTCAAGTGGCTGCACAGAGTCTTCTTGCATTCCTCCCTGAACAGGGAGCTTACTACCTCCAGGGCAGTCTAATCTCTCCCAGGATAGTTCCAGGAAGTGAGGTTTGAGCTCAATCTAAAGAATGAGTGGGAGTTTACTAGAAGAAGAGGGGAACTAAGGGTGCTCCAGGAATAAGGACCAGCTATGCAAAGGCTCTATGTGCTGAATTCAGCCCACTGTGTGCTGAAACCTAAAATGTGAAAGAAGGGAAACGGATGTGGCTCAAGAAGTTCGGCATCCGTCTACCATATGGAGAGACCGGGGTTCGATCCTCGGGACCTCCCGGTAAAAATAAAATAAAATAAAATAATAAAATAAAATAATAAAATAAATAAAATAAAATAAAATAAAATAAAATAAAATATAAAATAAAATAAAATAAAATAAAATAAAATAAAATAAAATAAAATAAAATAAAATAAAATGTGAAAGAAGACCGGGGGCTGCAAGAAGGAATTTGTGGTATAAAATGAGGGCAAAGAGGGGCCAGAGGCTGGTCCCTGCAGGGCTTTGTAGGACACAGTGAAGCATTTAGCCTTGATCCTCTGAGCAATGGGGAGCTATAGATAGTTTAAGCTGAAGGAGGGGAGGGAGGCTTGCATTTCAAAAAGATCCTTCTATGGGCTGTGTAGAGAATGGATCATAAGGGGGCAGAGGAACAGCAGGGAGTCCAGGGAGGAGGCTGTTATAGCAGTCGAGGCATGCGATGAGGGGGGCTTGAACTGGGGTGGCACCAGTGGGGGTGCAGAGAACTAGGTGAACTGGAGATCTGTTTGAGAGTAGAACAGATAAGTCTGGCTGAAGGATGGGGTTGGGTGGGAGGTGAGGGAGTCTGGGGCAGAATGGATAGATGTCTGGTTTCTGGCTTAGGAGACAGGATGGTGAAGGGGCATTTCCTTAAACAGACCCACAGTCACCTGATTCCTGGGCCCACCCCAGGCCTACTGAGTCCAGATCTCTAAGGATGGGGCCCAGAACGTGCATTTTATAAATGTGCTTCCAGGTTATTCCAAGAATCAGCCCATCTACCATGGGCAATGGCCTAGACCAGGGGTTCTTAACAAGGGGCCAAGGAGCTTGAATTGAAATTCAAAAAACCATTATTCTTGTGGGGATGTGTTGGTATGGGTGTGATATATTAAATAACACACAGTATAGTATGGACTTAGTAAGGGGTCTGTGGTTTTCACCTGATTGGCAAAGGGGTCCATAGAATGATAAAGGTCAAGAGCCCCTGGCTAGATAGACTATAGGGTACCCTAAGTCCATCTCTCCCACCCTCAATTTACAGAAGAAGGAACAACCCTGGGAGGGGACCCTTTTCCAGAATCTCACAAGGTTAGCACAGTAAAACATAACTCGCCCTAGACACTGATACATGTTTCCCATATGTGGCTTCCCTTAAACCTGGCGGCAAATCCTGAAGCAGGCTGTGGGATGGCGGGAAGCACAGGCTTGGGCCTCACACTGACCTTGGTCAAAATCTGGGCATCATCCTTCTGGAGTTGGGAGACACTGGGCAAGACATATCACCTCTACCAGTCTTGGGTTCCTCACCTGAAACATGGGTGCAAAATACACACCTCAAATGTGGTTGTGCTTATGTAAGATAGATAGAATGAGCAAATTCATAAAGAAAGAAAGGTGATAGGTTAACGAGGACCAGGGAGGAAAAGGGGTGAGGGTGGGGAAAAGGCTTGCTTAATGGGTTCAGAGTTTCTGTTTGGGGTGATGGAGAAGTTTTGGTAGTGGAGAGTGGTGATGGTAGCACAGCGTTGAGTGTAATTGATTGCAATGGATTGTACACTGAAGAATGGTTCAAATGGTGAATTTTATGTTCTATGTGTGTGGCTGCAGTGCAATTTTTTCCAAAAGGGTGGTTGTGGGATTTGCATGTGATCATGTGCCAAAGGCACCTAGCGGGTGCTGAAATCAAGGATTATCAAAGCCTGATTCCACCCAAGGGCAGACTCAAGTACAAGCAGAGGAATGAACAGTCTGAGCTTGTGGTGTGTGATGGGTGCTTGGAAGAGCTACTTCCCCCTGGCTAAAAACGCGTCTCTTCCACCCCATGACCTATCACATGCCTGAAAGTCACCATCAAAGCCACATTCCCCTAGGCACTATTTTGTTCAGCTCCTTCTTGAGCCCAGAAGCATCTAGCAGATGAGGAAATAGAGGGCCAGGGGAAGTGACAGGTGCAGAGTCCCGCCGACAGGTGGCGGCAGGACGAGGGCTCCGGCCGCCCGCGCTGCGCTGCCCTCCCGCTCCGCTGGCCCCTGGGTGCGGGGCTGGGGTCGGGGAGCAGGCGCCTGCGCTCCCCGCCGAGCCTGGGGAGGGGGCTGGGCAATACGCTCGCCATAATCAAGGCGCAATCAGCACTAATCAGCGTGTTCTTGAAATAGACCCAACTGGATGGGGAAGCGAGCAGCCGCGCAGCCGCCCGGGTTTGTATAGCGGCAATCAGAGAGAGGCAATTTTAGATCCGCAACAACAGCTCTTTGTCCGCGCGCCCAGGGCCTCTGCGGAGCCCAGCGCGGCTCCGAGAGAAAAACACCCTATCAGGCCCGCAGCTGCCCCAGCGCGGAGAGGGAGGTGTTCACACAACGGTCCAGCTGCCTCCGCGGTGAAGCCCAAACTCTTTAGCCCCTTGGCTGTGCACCTAATGTGTGCTGGTGCACGGAGAGGCATTTCTTTTGGGAGAGGTGGGCACCATTAGCTGCATTTTGCAGGGGAGGGGATGGGGGCTTAAAGAGGTGAGGGCTGCTTAGTGGAAGAGCTAGGATGGAAGTTCAGTCTGACCCCAAAGCTTGTACCTATGCTTTGGGGGGTTGGGGGCGGGGCAGCATCCAGCTGGAGGAGATATTGCCTGAGATTCATATAAGCTAACACCTTAACGGACCTCTCAGGTCTTGCAAAAAAATATCTTGAGACCTGGGGATTGTTGGTCCCAATTTGCAGGTGAGGCAAATTGAGGCTCAGAGAAGTGATGAGACTTGCTTGAGCCCCACCCCCCCCAGATGGTTTAAGTGGTAGAGCCAGGATTTAAACTCAGATCTGCGGGCTGCCAGAGCCCATCCTTGAAATCACTAAGCTATACACTTCTTCAAAGGCCTAGGCCTGCCACCATCACGGGAAAGCCTTCCCTGGCAACCCCGGGGCTGCGTCCCTCTTCCCCTGGGAATGATACCTGGATATTGCAGAGCTGCCCCAGTGAGCGGGTGTGGCTGAGTGGTGGACATTGCGGAGTTTTTGGGTCACCCAGCAGCATTCCCCCTTCTGCGGGTACTCATGCCCCTCTGCTTTCCTTCTGGGGTGGTAACTCTCAGGCAGAAAGGGAGCTCCTTGTCAGCAGGTGGGCAGTGAGGCGGGAGGTACTTTGGCTCAGGTTAGCTGGGCCAGAAGAGCTAACACGTGTGGAATGCTTTATCACAGGTGCTGAGCGGGAATGGGCTGGAGGAGACAGACAGGCTGCAGGGAGGCCAGGTGAGCGACGATGGCGATGGCTGGTGGGTCCAGGGCAGTGGCTGGGATGGAGGGAAGTGAGTGGGCTTGCGAGATTCTTAGGAGGAAGGACTAACACTTGTTGATTGATTGAATGTGGAGATAGAGGAGGTTTTCCAGCTTGACCAACTGGCCCCAATCCCTCAAACATCCTTGACTCTTCTTTTACTTTCATCCCCTGTGTCTTAGTTCCTAGGGCCATGGGAGCAAAGCACCCCAAACCAGGTGGCTGGAAGTCTGAAATCAAAGTGTTGGCAGGACCACGCTCCTTCTGAGGCCTGGAGGGGAGAATCCCTCCTTGCCTTCCAGCTTCTGGTGTTTGCCAGCAAGCTTTAGCATCCCTTGCCTTGTGGATGCATCACTCCCAACTTCTGCCTCTGACTTCACCTGGCCTTCTCCCTTGTCTGTCCTTCTCTTCTTGTAAGGACACCAGTCATATTGGATTAGGGTCAATCTGTCTCCAGTAGGACCTCATCTTAATTCAAGCACATCTGCAGAGACCCTATTTCCAAATAAGGTCACATCCACAGGTACCAGGGTGCCATCAACATCAGCCTTTTGGGGAACACATTTCAACCTGTAACACTTCAACCCATCAGGAAATCCCACCAGTCTGTCTCCAGAATCTGATCACTTTCCCCCTTCTCTCTCCTTGGTCCAGCCACCATCACGTCTCACCTGGATTATAACGGCTTTCTCACTAGTCTCCCTGCTTCCACCCAAGCCCCATGCCCTCCCCGCCCCAGCAACCAGAGGGGTCTTATTAAAAGAGAACTCATGGGAAGCAGCTGTAGCTCAATCAGTAGGGCTCCCGTTTACCATATGGGAGGTCCTGGGTTCTGTTCCCGGGGCCTCCTGGTGAGGGCAGGCCCGCCCGCATGGCGTGGTTGGCTGACCCAGCGAGCACAAGCAGCAAGGGGGGGGGTAAATGAATAAATAAATAAAATCTTTAAAAAAAAAAAAAAAGAGAACTCAAGTCATGTCACTTTGCTGCTCAAAACCCTCTGAAGGCCCCTGGTCTCACACCCACACTGGCCCACGAGGCCTCATCTCTCGCCTCATGGCTACCACTCTCTCCCTTGCTCACTTTGCTTCAGCCATCCTGGCCTCCTTGCTGCTCTTTGACCAGGGCAGACAGGCTTCTACCTCAGGACCTCTGCACATGTGGGTCCCTCTGCCTGAAGGACCATCCTATTTAAAATTGCCACCACCCCCTCTGTAAGATGTCCTGGCCCTCCCTAGATCTCGTCCCCACTTTATTTTGAGCCAGATCATTTATCATCTTCTGCCATACTACATATTTTTACTTTATCAGATGTGTGTTGTCTGTCTCCTCCCACTAGAATGTAAGCTTCCTGAGGGCAGGGACAGGGTAGGTGTTTAATCTGTATTTGCTGAATGAGTGAGGTGGTTGGGTGATGGATCATTATTGAGATAGGCAGGACATCAGGATAGGTGATGAGTTCAGTGCGGAAATTTGAGTTCCAGATGCCCATAGTGACATCCAAAAGAAGATAGCCAGAAGGCAGTCAGGTATGCAAGTCCATGCCTCAGTTTCCTCATCTGTAAATTGGGCTGATGACCCCAGCCCCCCAGTAGGTGTGTGTGGGGAGCAGGGGGCTGAAATAAAGGGGTGGCAGTACTTTGCAAATAGTCAGAACACAACAAAAAAGTGGCCTCCTTGCTTGTTTGCGTTTCTCTCTTTGAACAGCTGCAAACAGATCCCTGCAAAAAGCAGCAAGCTCGGAGCTGCTGGGATGCCTGTCAACACTGTGGGGAGTTATATGGCCACATAGAGGAGGGATTCTGCTTCATTTACTCCTCCCTCATCCCAAGGCCATGGCTCACCCAGCTCCTCAGGGCAGGCTGGAGCTGGAGGCCTGAAGGAATTTTCTGGGTAGCAATACCTCCTCTCTCCCACCCCTCACCCCCTACTCACCATTTCTCCAAGCACAAGAGGATCATGTTTCCTTCTCTCAGAGCCCTCCTTTGAAACCACCTTCTCAGTGGTGAGGAGAGGTGTTTTTAAAAAAAAATAGCTTTATTGACTTTGATTTTGGAATGTAAAAGCTAATAATTAGATGTTCTGTATTGAAAAAAGAAAAAGGTGTGCAGGAAAAAAAGAAAAAAAGAAAAGAAATCAGCCCAAACCTCATCACCCAGAGATGATCTTCATTTACATTTTAGTGTTTGGCCTTCCCTTCTTTGTTCTGTGTGGGCAGTCATATGTTTTTGTGCCTAAATAGGATGCGACCAGGACTGCAGGGCAGATGGGATGAAGTAGGGACTAGGGTAGGGGTTTGCTGAAAGGCCCCGTGTTATCCCCTGAGGCGCCTCGTACCTCTCCTCCATTCACAGAGCGCCTGGCCACACCTCCCTGGAAGCTTTAACAATAATATTTTCATGATATTTTCAGTAGTCACCTTTCTTGTTTAGCACTTTAAAAGACACATATGCATATATAGCCACTGTCTCATTTAATCCTCAGAATAACCAAAAAGGGAGAGTTCCTTTGACTAGTCCGGGGAGGCAAAGTGACTTTGTCCAAGGCACAGGGAGTTCTCACGGCACAGGCTGGGACCCTTCTCATGTCTCCCTGAGACGAGCAGCAGGTAACGAGAGCCACATTCCTCCTGGGTGCAGACACTCTGCACATAGCGCCTCATTTTGTCCTCTCAACGTCCCTTCCAGAAGGAGCTCATTGTGCCCATTTCTGAAGATCAGGAAATTGAAGTCAGAGAGATTAAGCCCAAAGTCATACTGCCAGTGAGTGGGGAACTGAGAATCAAATGCAGGTGTAGTGCTGCAACAGGAGGTGGGGATGGGGCAGGGCGAGGAGGGTGAGTTGCATCCTTTTGTCAAGGGAAGTCTCTTTGTCCCTTATCCCTGGACCCACTCCTCTCAAGTGCCAGCCCCCATCTCCCTCTGACTTCACCCGCCAGAATCTGGACCACCGGGAAGGGGCTTGGGCTTAGCAGCAGCGCCACCTGGTGGCTGATTTGCCACTACCTGCCTGAGCACCAGGACTCTGGATGGGAGGGCAGTGATGAGGGCAGACAGGCACCGGGCTCATTCTTCCCTGCCGGGGACCCGGGTCCAGCTAATAGCTACCAGGTATAGAGGAGAAAACCAAGGACTCTGGATCTGTATAGACCCGAGTTTGATAAACCTGGCTCTGAATTCCAGCTCAGCCTGTGTGATGTAGGGCAAATGCCACCACCTCTTTGGGCCTTTTTGCAGTCTGTAACATGGGGATAAATAACATTTGTGGTGATTGTTTTGAAGTTTATTGAAAATACCTGGATCTATGCCAGGTGTATATTAGGTGCTCAATTAATGATACTAGCCTTCACTCTACTGCTTTCTTGGTCCTCCTCCTCCAAACTTCTGACCAGGGCTCTCAGAGATCAGAGCCACACTTCTCCATTGGGCTTCCCCTAAATCCCCCATCTCTGGAAGGGCCCCTGCTCAGACGGGGCTACAAAAGCCTGCAGGAATGGTTGGCTATGGAAAGACACTCAAAAGGGAGGCAGAGTAAACGTCTGGGAAGATAAGCGAAGCCAAGTTTGGGCTGGCACTGGGGCTGGCACACCAAGCTGGGGGAACCTCTGGAAGAGCCAGGCCTGCACCAGCCGAGGGAGGTCAAGGTCATGGAGTCCTTGGCCCAAGCCCAACCCGCCCCCTGCCTCTCTCATGGTTTGCAGCTCTGGCTGGCCCTCCTCACTCACACTTTCAGCCCCAAGCCTAGTCCCTCCTCTAGGAGCACTTCACTCCATTCCTTTACCTTCCTGTGGCTGCATTCTGCAAGGTTCTTTTCAGATGCACAGCTCCCCAAGGTCACACCAGGTACTCCTTGGAACTCTGAGTGCCTCCAATGTCTTCAATAATGACCAGTGCCCTGATATTTTTTATAACTCTTAACTGCCCCCAGTTACTCCTGTATGCTCCCTAATAATCCTCCATTTCCCTCATTGGCCCCCTATTACTCTCATACCCTCCAGTAACTCTCAGTACCCTCATAACCTCCAAATGGCTCCATCACTCACTGATGGCTCCATATGATTCTACTGGATCCCCAGGATGCCCTTCCCTTGCCTCTTTCTGGTCTCCATTGGCCCCTGATGGTCCCTTCTACTCTCAATACCCCTCACTGGTTCCAAACATCTCCTTGTCCATCTCAGTGAATCCCAGGGGCCTATCACAGCCAGAAAACTATGGAAGCTTCCAGAGGTTCCTAGTGTCACCAGAAGACTTTTTGAGGTTTCCAAACACCTTCAGTCTTTCCCTAAATGGTTCTACTATCATCCATCAGATTCACCATGGCCTTGGATGATCCCCAGTCATTGCTGATGTCCATGGTGGCACTCAGCAGCTCCCACAGGTGGTCTGTGGAAAGAGCATGGGCCTCGGAGCTAGGGGCACTTGGGGCTCTTATCCCAGCTTTGCCACTTTCCAGCAAATTCTATTTCTCTGAGCCTGTCTCCTCATTGGTATAATGTGAGGACCATGCCAACCCACAAGGTGGTTGAGGGCAAGGTATAAAAATGACAGAGCCCAGCACGGTTTCCAGCATTGAGCAGGCCTTCAGTGCCTGTTGAATCCCTTCATCATGCCTGTTCACTCGGGCAAGCCGGGCACCTGCCCCATGGAGCACCGATTCTGTGTCAGGGACTGTACAAGATGCCATCCTTGACAAGTATGCTATGACCTGACCCCCTTGCTCCACTAGAGAGATTGGGGAGGGGCCACCCAGACTCACAGCAGGTGAAGGTGCACAAGGTGTTATGAATGTAGACCAGTGATGGGGTTTCTATCCTGCTTTCCCAAAGACATTTGTCTGCCTCTACCTTTGCTCAGGCTGTTCCCTTGTCTCAAATGCCTTTCACTGTACTTCCTGCCTGGCTAAATCTTCCCCTCCATCAAGGTACAGCTTAAGTCCCACTTGGCTAAGTGGTTGGTTGCATGCACTCTATTTAGACCCAGGCAAACCCTGGTCCAGGCACAGCAACTCCTCCTACCAGGAGATATATCTGGTAGGATAATGTTACTTACAGTTTCTAAACCTTAGTTTCTTCATCTGTAAAATGTTGTTAGAAACACTTACCTCTTAGGTTTGTGGTGAGGCTCTGATGAAGTAATGCAGATATGACACTGGGAACAGAGTAGGTAATCAATAAACAGTTCTTACTTCTACTCTTGGCATTCTCTGAGCACTTGGTCCTCGGCACATTCTCCTCTAGTTTCTTGTGGGGGTGGTTCTGATCCTTCAGTTATACTGGACACTCTGAGAGCAGAGAATGTATTACTTGTCCCAGGAAGCCCCACAAAATGAGACCTTCAGAGGTAAGAGACAGGGCCCAGAGTAAGCAGCAAATCTGGACTTTGCTTCCTGATGGGTAAATGAGGGCTTATTTGCTTTTTATCAGCCTGAGAAGTCCAGGGAAACAAGCCAGTTCTGGGAGTGTAAGGAGTGAGTTCTAGGATCTCATTTCCTTCCCCATTCTACAGGTGGCTAAACTGGGGCCCAGAGAAGTGGGCAGCCTTGCCCAGTGCCACATTGGAGAGCTCAAACTGTCTGGAAAAGGCTGGGAATAGGAGAACAGAACACCTCTCCTCTTAGGTAGCTGCAAGACTAGGAAGAGCAGGGGACACTAAATATCCCTTATTCTAGGTCCTAGGCCCAGCCATGGAACGTGGTGGGTGCTCATAAAGGCCTGCCGAATGAAAGGCCCCAATTTTCCAAAGTTTGCAGCTCCTAGCAGAAAGTGGCTGAGTTGTGGTTCCTGATCCTCTCACTTTTCCCAGAGGAAAATCTCTTAGGCCTGAGATATCCCTCGACCTCACTTCCAAAGCTTCCCTCCTTTTCTCTGGTTATTTGCAGTGACTAATAGAGCTAGGCTGCAGAGTCATTCTTGGCCAGCAGGGGTCGCTAGCACATACACTGCAGCCTGCAGGGTCTACTGGGTAAATTAATGCTCCAATTCTGCAGGCTCAAGGGTCTGCAAACCAGGTTTCTAAGACAGCCTCCTCCTGCCTTGCTGCTGAGATCTGCTTAAGACAATATACTTTTAGACACCAGCAGGGAATGGTGGCAGGGGCAGGTGACTGCACCAATCCCTATAAATCTACAGTGCTCAGGGACCCTCTGTGGCTCACAGAATGATTTTATGAATTCTATATTTCTGAGCATCAAATTTATGGGATGCTTTCCCTGTGAGCTGATGTTACCACTTCAGAGAGGCTTAGAGGCCAAGAGTTTCAGGTGGGCTCTGAGATCAGGAATTTTAAGCCAAAGAGTCAACCAGACAGGAACATGAGCAGACACTGTGTGTCGATGACCTTGCTGTGCCATGAGCTGGCAGGACAAAGCATGCTTTCATGGTCTAGAGCAGTTGTTTGGAAATCTCAGGCCCAAGTCTAGAGATTTTGCCTAAGTTCTGATCAAAATCACAAACATCTTTGAGACTGGGCATTATTCGTGGAGGATAATAGTAACTTGTGTGCACACAGAGCTTTACTGTTCACACCCATGAGTTCATGGAATCTTCATATTACCCAGCAACATAGGAACTATTCTCCCCATTTTAGAGATAAGAAAACTGAAGCTGGTAGGCAGATCCTGGAACCTAAACCAGATATACATACTCCAAATCCTTATCTCTTTCCACTCCATCCTGCCTGCCTCAGACACTAGGGTCACCTACTAGGGCAGAAGCCTGAGCTTTGTGGCAGCTGTTTCTGCCACTGGGAGGTGGCCTTGTGACATGAGAAACAGTAAGCCATAGTGACTAAGAGGCTGGGCTTTAGGGTGAGATGGGCCTGAATTCTTGACCTGGTCCTGTTGACTAGCTGTGTGACTATGGGCAAATTGCTTGACTTCTCTGTGTCTCAATTTCCCCCATCTGTAAAGTGGGGGCAGCAATAGTGCCTGCTTTATGGGGTGGTTGTAAGGATGTAAGAGACGACTTATGCAAAATGCCTAGCACACAGGAGCCCTTCCATAAATTGAAGCAAAGGAAGTGTGGCCTCCTGATCCACAGGTGTTTCAATTTTGTAATACCAAGTTGAGATGGCAAGCTCAACCCATGGAACCCAGCTGGTTTTGTGGGGATATCATGGAGGTGGCAAAAACAAACAAACAAACAAACAAACAAAAACAGGAAAAAAAAAACAAAGCCACACGGCTGGGAACAACGGCATGATAGTTTGTTCATTTCTTTAATTTTTAAAAATGAGTAAGCAGACAATCTTGTGCCCTTTGAATACCAAATAAAAACATTCATTATGCAAAACAGTACAACCTTTTTCATTTCTTAATAATACTGTAAATATCTCAGAAAGGATGTATTGTTTCTAATGAATATCAAAAAAGTCATCACAACGGCATATTTCCCCCGCACCCACACTTCCCTCCCCACCCCCCAAAAGTTACCCAAATACTAGTAGCAAATTATAAAGAAAAAAAAAAAAAAAAAAAAAAAAAAAAAATCCTCCTGCTGCCCTGCCACATGAGTAGTGTTAAATGAGTCAAACGTTAAGTGCCAAACGTACGCTGCCAGTGCATCGTGATGACATACCACGAGGATCCGTGCATCTGTGAGAGCTGTTGGTGGAAAACCATAGCAGCAGCAGCAGCAGTGGAAGATTCCCTCCCGGGGACCTGCTGGGTAAGGGCAGACGGGGACGAATGCAAGCAGGGTGTCAGCCCGGGTGCGGGCCGTCCTGGGTCCACATGATGAGACGGCTAAGGGGAGAGGCTGGGCTTCCCGAGGACAGGATGGGTGGCTTGTCCCTGAAGGAGTGGGCAGGTCTGGGCTAGGTGCACACAAAGGGGCTCCAGACCCAGCATCCTGACCTGCTAAGGAGGACACTGGACATCCCACTTAGCACACCTGGGCTTCAGGTGGGAACTGGCCTGAAACGAAGAGCTGGGAGTAGAGAAACTTTCGGGTCAATCAAGCAGACGGGTCTGCCTTTAAGCTAAGGTCTGAGCCCAGTCTCCTTTCTTTGGGTCCTACGGGAAACCGAAGCCTTAGCTTGGAGAAAGCTTATGTTACTACTAAATGAAACTGGGAACAGAAAGACAAAGAAAGAAGACTGCACCTCCTCCACCCCCAAATAACTCAGAATCCAAGGCAGAGATTTGACGTAAAAGCTAATTACAAAAGAAGAGAGCTGTCAGTCACAGAGGTCCAAGACCAGGCTCGGAGGGGAGCCGCCAGCCTCTGCAGACTCCAGGTGTACATGGGGGAGGAGTGGGATGCCCAGTGCTCTCCTCCAGGAAGAAAGTGGGGAAGAAACCTCTAGGAAGGTCTGCCAGTGGATTGGGCAGAAATGGAAGGAGCACGTGGACAGGAAGAGGGATAGGAGGTGGCTGGGGACAGCAGGGGCTCCACTGCAGCTCCTTCCTAGTGGAGGCTGGGGCAAGTCCTAAGACACAGAGCCCGGCCACGGGCAGCGCCAAGTAACGCAGCTGCAAGGAGGCTAGATGCTGCTTTCTGACCCAGAAAATCTGCCTCCTCAGCAAGCCAGAATTCCAACCCCAGCCAGCTCTCAGCTCCTCTGACAACAGAAAGGTGGAGGGGAAGGTGAGAGCAGGCCAGGGTGGGAAAGCAGCAGTCTTTGCCACGGCAGCCGAGGACCTAGCCTGACCTTTGTAGGGCGGGGGCTGCTCGTGGACGAAATCAAACAAGAGTTTTGGGGGGAAACACGTGACACCATCACTTCATTTCCACGATAAGACCTGATTTTAAATGCACGGTGTTGTTTTAGAAGCAGGCGGGGTTGGGGTTTACGCCCTGCAAGTCTTCAGAAGAATCTGAGATCAATGGCAGGTAGGTGAAGCCAGCCGGAGGCTGCCAAGAGAAGCCCAAAGAGATGAGGCCAAAAAAGGGCCTCAGCAGAGATCACTCAGCCCCACCCTCTGGATTCAGGAGATCGTGACTGAGGCCCAGGAATGGAAGAGTCCCAGGTCACTAAATGCGATGGAGGCACACGGGTGTGGGGGCAGGGGAGGCTGCAACCCAGGAGTCCAGAGGCCTGGCAGCATTTTTGTCTTCTCTGCCTTGAAGCCTTGCTCTCTGCAAACCAACTGCCAAGAAGGTCCAAAGTCAAAAAGGGGAGGTTTGAAAGAGAAACCCTCTCTCGGGGGGCGGGGCATGGAAGGAGGGGGTCAAAGATGTCATGGACAAACATCGGACGTGGAATGGTCAGTTAAAAGGCTTCGAGGGGGACGGACAGGCATCATACCCCACCCTACCTTCCCCACAGCCCAAGTATAAAAGTTTTACAATAATACACACTTCTTCCTAACCCCTAAAAAACATCGATTAAAACCCAAGGAGATTTTGCTAGTCACTGTACAATATTATCTCTTTGCAATGGTTACTTACATGATAATTGGGGGCCTGGAGGAGAATGTGACTCTAAACCAAGGTGTACAGTGGACACCGTAAAATTAACTTGTTAATAAATCCTGTGCAAAACGAGCAAGCCCCTATCATTAGGTGAAGCACATGTTTCAGGTATTCATTTATACACATGGGGGTGGGGTAGGGGAAGGAAATGAAGAATCTGAGGTGACGGGTGGCAGCTCAGAAGTGCGTCTCCTTCTCTGTGATGGCTGCAATGGTGCCGTCGCCCTTGAGTTTGGGGTCACAGTCATTAACCATCACCGTCCGTGGGCCTGCCCCAAGCTTGCCTTGCATTTTCAGATCGGCGCTGGGAACTGTCAACTTCCTGAATTTCTAGATGGTTGGAGAAGAGAAGAGCTGAATGAGAGGGGCTTCTGGGGTGCTGGGGTCTGCCCCTGCCCCTCCTAGGGTGACCCCTCCCAAGGGGCTGGGGAGTCATCATCAGCCCCAAGCCACTTGTAGCAGCGTGTCCTTGACAGTGAGTTGACTTCCCTGGGCCTCAGTCTCCTCACATGGAAAATGGGAACAACAGTGGTACCTACTTGCAGCATTAAGTGAGGAGTAAGTAGAGGGGGTGCAGAAGTATCTGGCCTGCTGAAAGCAACCAGGCCAACTTCCTCGTCCCTTCCCTCACCCCTTCCCCCTGGTGGGCTGCTCTGCAACTTGCTAGCTCTACTGGGCATGCCCCCTAACCTCTCTGAACTGCAGGTAACTTGCCTGCAAAATGGGATACTAATACCTGCCTGCAAGGGTTGTGGTGAGGTGAGCAGTAAGGATATTCTAGGGTTCTTTATAGGATTGCTGGAATAATGGGTAAGTTTACCCCTAAAAGCCTTGTCATTGTGCTGCCGCCTGTCTGGGGGAACGTGAAATGTGTGCAATGTGCTCCTGGGGCCATGTCTAGAGACATACACATTATCACTAAGGTGGGCTCAGGACTGCCCAGTTTCACCAAAGCTCACAGCCTCAGCCTCATGCTGCCTGGTAAGGGGCTGGCATTGGACTGGGCAGGGGGACATGGACGGGATGGATATCTTCTCCTCTTTCCCGATGAGGGGGCGAGGCCAAGGGCAGACTCTGGGGACATGCTCCTCCCGCTACAGCACCTTCCTACCCCTTGACACAACATGGCAGCATGTGGCAAGCCCTTCACCTGCACTTCCCAGCTTCCCTCAGGATAAGGCCCTGGGCCAGGACTTGGAAAACTGTTTCTGGACAGGAAACCCTTTCCCCGGGAAGGCTGGAAAAACTTTTGGGTGGCCAGTTTCTCATAATCGAGGTTCTGTCTCCTCTTTTAAATTCTGCTGTGTCTAAGAGGCTGAGCCTACATTGTCTAGGTAGGATTAAACAGGCGAACACCCTCGTGTGGAATGCCTATGTGCCAGCACAGTGCTGGGTTTCCCCACACAACAGTAGTTGGGGCTGGAGCCCTGGGTTTGAATCCCAGCTCTACCATTTAACCTCTCTAGGCCTCAATTTCCTCATCTGTAAAAGGGGATAATAATGGCACCTGCCTTGTAGGGTTATCCAGAGGCTCCAATTAGTTAGCCTAGACACAGCACTTAGCATGTGTTACCTTTTATTAGAATCACCCATCCTCACAGAAATTCTCTGAGGTAGGTGACATTGCCCCCATTTTACCTTTTGGTCCACTGGCAGAACCTCTGTGGAAACTGAGGCTCAGGAGGGAACCTAAATGGCATGAGTTCTCTAGGAAGAACCAGGCCTGTCCACCTCTGGAGAACTCACCCCCTTTCGTCAGCCCTGCTGCCTGAGCCTGTGGAGTGTGATCCTGGGGGCGTGGAGGCAGCTGGGGGAAGTGGCCTCTCCTTCCTCCCTCCCACTCCAGGCCTGAGATAATCCCTGGAGGATTCGCCTGATTTAAAATTAGTCAGGTGCTTGCAACAGTGCCTAGCACACGGCACACAGTTTGGCTAAAGAAACAAGAAACTAACTCCATCTGATACACTGACTGGGTGGAAAGGAGACTAAGCAGACAGCTTATAGTCTGGAGAAAGGACTTGGGTTGAAATTCAGTCCGCTAACAAGAGCCCACATATTGCATGAGTCTAGTTATATGACAGGTCCATAAAAGGCAAATCTAGAGAGGCAGAAGGTAGACTGGCGGTTGCCTGGCATGGGAACAGGGATAAACTGTCAATGACAGGAGGGATCTTTCCAGAGCGATGAAAAATTGTTTCTAAAATGGATTTATGGTGATGCATGTACGACTTGGTAATGTTACTAAAAATCATTGTATTGCACGCCTGAATTGGGTGAATTTGATGATGTATAAAAGATATCTTGATAAAATTGTTAGAAAAAATTTGGTGTGCTAATTTCCGGCTGTGTGATCTTAGGCAAGTGATTTAATTTCTCTGAGCCTCAGTTTCCCCCACCTGTTAAAAGCAGGAAATGGTGCTTATTGCCCTGGGATGCTGTTAAACTAAATGTAGTACAGCATGTGTAGGGCCTGCTGTGGTGATGGCACAGGATAGGTGCCCCCTCCACCAGCCCAGACCCTACAAATGTCAGGCCCTTTCCCTGTGCCCTGGGGACAGGGGGGAAGAGATAACGCTTGGTCTCTCCCTTTCTAGGTTCCGGGTCCTGGTCTAAGAGCTTTCCACACTGGAGCTCACTGAACCCTCACCGCAACCTCTATTAACAGTTAGGCACTGGTGTTACTCTCATTTACAAAGGAGGACACAGAGGCTGTGTTCATGGCAATCGGCTCATCCTGAGGCCTCACAGAGAAGCGAGGGCAGCAGCCTCCATCACATCCCAAGGACAGATGCCTGCCTGTGGAGAGGAGGCGGGACGTGCTTCCACCGTGCCCATTGTCACACGAGGATGGGGAGGCCGAGGCAGGTGCCCGCCCGCCCCTTGGACCGCCTCGGCCCGGCCCCTCCGCCGGCTGTCTCACCTCGGGCAGCGAGCCCTCCGTCTTCCACACCTTGATGAAGACCCAGAGTGGGATGCAGAGCATGGAGGACAGGGCCATAAGCCAGCCGATGCCGTAGCCCCAGGCGGGGTAGCTGTAGACGTTGTTGTACTTGAGGGGCTTGTACTTGACCAGGAAGAAGATGAAGATGCCCTGCGAGGGACGGGAGAGAGGTCCAAGGGGTGGCCTTCAGCCTTGCTTGGCCATGGGGGTCAGCAGGGGGAGGGCCGACCCCATGTGACAGCCCCAGAGACCCTGCCCGGGGTCTCCCTGTGTGCTGGAGGCAGAACCACCCGGAAGCCTGTCCCACCAGCACCAGACACGTAGCAAATACAATGCTGGCTCTGACACTGCCACGGAGCCTGGGGCAAATGCTCGGGACCCCCAGATCTGGCTGAGGCTGAGAGACCCTCCTCACTCACCCCAGAGACCTCTTCCCTAGCCTCTGCCTGCTTAGGAATCTTTATTTTTTAACTAGGTACTTCTTGGGGTTGGTTTCAACGTATTTTTTCCAAAACTATGATGGTCTGTGAAGATATGCAAGATGTTTTGAGATAATTCCAGTGCCAAGAAGTGGGTGGCGAGAGATGAGGTGGCTTTTTTATTCAACACCAGCTCAAAAGGCTATGGTCTGGTCTGGGGGGCAGAACACAAGCAGTGACCTTCCCCTCAATTCTGCAGCCCTGGCGGCTCACAACTGAGCAAAACCTTCCCTCTGCCACGATCCTCACAGCCGGCCTGGGGCCGACGTCAGCGCCCAGTTTTCATGTATAAATGCCAGGACCCAGGAAGGGAAGTGACTGGCTCACCGTCACCCAGCAAAGTGGTGGCAGAGCTGGGGACCAAATGCGCCCCCTGGCCCACCACGCACAGTAACTGTCCTGCAGGATGTCAGGGGTCCTGTGCTTTCTGAATGCAGAGAGGAGCCCCCCCAGAGCCAGGCTGAGGGCAGCTGCTTCCAGGGCTCGAGAGTGGGTGGACCGCAGTGGCTCCTGGGCAGGGTCCTTACCGCACAAATTCCTGGCGTCACGACCTTCCAGCACCATTTAATGAGCCACAGTGGCCGGTAGCCGATCATGTCTTCGATGTTATCATAGAACCGGTTGCTTCCTGTCCAGAACAAAACAGACAGACCCACGTCCCCCAGAGAATTTCTGCGTAAGACTCAGGAAAGGCAGGGGGCATTTGCCTTCCCTAACTTATGACAGAGAAATTGTGTGTGTGACCTTACTGACAGCCTAAAACTGCCAAGACTTCAAGTACGTGAGGTTTCAGGATAAACTGCAGGAGGTGGGGGATTCTGCTCTGATTTTGGATGAACTCTCCTGGGCGATGGGCAGTTAGACTTGGGAAATGGAGAGGGGCTCCTGAGGGAAAGGCAGACTGGCAGAGGCGAGGGGCCTGCTGCCTTGCAAGAGGGGTGGGGGTCTAGGTGGGGGCCTGGGCAGGCTGCCTGTGAGCATGGTGGTCTGCATTAGTGTGGGAGTGTCCATTATCTGGGAACCCTCACCCCGCTGTGAGTTTCAATAGGGGCCAGGCACCACATTGCTGCCTTGCCTATGTTATCTGTCCCATTTTACAGATGGGGAAACTGAGCCTCAGGGACAGAAGGATGGGCCCAAGACCACAGAGTCTGTCGGAGGCCAAGATGGGGCTCCCACCAGACCCCTCGGGCTCCAGAGCCTGAGCCCTGAGCCCTCCAGTGCCCTGCAGGGATGCAGAAGCAGGCACAGCCCTGACAAGTGAGAAGGACTCAGGGAGTCCCCGAGGAAGAGGAGGACGAGGCAAACACAGACGAACCCCAAGCCCACCCTGGGCCTCGGGAGCCGGCATCCTGGGCATCGTGGCTGGCAGTGGGGCTACAGAAGAGGCTCGGCCTCCACTCACCGTACACCCAGCCGATACAGACACACTCGAAGATGGCCACAAAGAGAAGGCACATCCCACTGGCGGCGTAGGAGTCAAAGAGCTGGAAGATGTACATGCCACCCTGCAGGGTAAGTGGAGAGATAAACAGACAGACAGATGGAGGGACTCACAGGTGAGCAGGACAGCCCAGCTGGCTTCAGGAGGGGGCCTTTCCACTCTGACAGGCCCTCATGGAGTCAAATTCTGCCAGCACAGGCTGTTTCTCCCCAGTCTGGCAAAACCTTGCAGCATCTGCACCTGGGCGTCCCCAATACACCATCCTCTGTGGTCTGCTGGGGTTGCATATGGTTTGTCCTGATCAGCTTCTCCCTTCCCAGCTCCCTGAGCCTACCAGAAAATCAGACACTCAAGGTTGGGCGGCCTCAGCCACCTCCCTGGATGGCTGTGACAACCACCTGGCTGGCCTCCCTGCCTCCAGCCTCATCCTCCCCAACCTTCCCACACACCAGCTTTTGGAGGGACCTGTCGAATGTGCAAATTCAACCCTGTCACTCTCCAGCTCAAACTCATTCGCTGGCTCCCTCAGCCTGCCAGTCAGGGATGCCACCCTCCTCACCGGCCCCATCTCTCCTTCCTACCAGCCACACTCAACAGCTCCCTCAACTGACCTCGGGACCACCTCACCTCTGTGTCTTTGCAAATGCTGTTTGCAAAGCAAACAAACAAACAAACCTTTTTGTTTGGTATGTTCCTTCAAAGCTCAGATCAAATGTCACCTCCACCAAGAAGTCTTCCCTGATACCCCAGTCTCATTCTTTCTCTGGGTTGCCGTAGCATATTTTGTGAACTCAGTGGAAAAAGTGTTCCCCTGCCAACTGCTGCAGAAGCTTCTGCGTTTCTGCAGGGGAAGGCCGCATGCTAGCCATCTTTGTATTTCCAGCCCTTAGCACAGAGCCTGGTGCACAGTAGGTGTCTCATTAATGTAAGTGGAATCACGTGGTGTGAGCTCCATGAATGAAGGGACTGTGGCTCAGAGCTGTGCCTGTTTCAGGCCCAGTGCTCGGCACACCACTTGGTGCACAGCTAATCTTGGTAGAGTGAGGGCATGGCATTGGGCTAGCTCTAAGATATACAAGCCCGTGATGATGAAGTTCAGAAGATGCCCTGGGAGGTGAGAGCTCAGTGGGTTGAGGGGATCTGAAGGCTTCTCTAGGAGGGGTAGATGGCATCTGGTGGGCAGAGGAGGGACAGCCAGTGCAGAGAGGAGAAGAGTTGGGTTCTATTCCCAAAATCTTTATAACACAGTGAAGGTGCTTAGGGGGCATACTCAAAAGCATGAGAAATAAAAGTGAAGAAGGGAGAAAGGATGGAGAGCAGGGTTTGGGAGACTCAGAATGCCAGGATAGTGGGTGAAGAAGTCAGGCTAAAACCTGGACAGACCCTTGTGTGGCTGCCATGGGGAACTACTTGCAGTTAGGCTTCCCCCTCTGTGCTCCCAAAGTTCCCAGGATTTCCTTTTATCTACATGGACTGCAGTCCCTGAGAATATCTATTTCCTCATTCATCTCTTCAACCAGATCAGGGATAACGTCTCAACTGCCCACAGAGGCACACAGGTACACAGAAATGAGAAAAGTGGGCTGGAGGGTATGACACTAAGGAGTGGTGGGGACTATGGCTAAAAAGCCCCATTTGGCCACACAACTCTGGTCAATCACTGTTGGAGGACCCAGGCCCGGGTGTGGCCAGATCTGCTGATTTTCCAGGAGATGCCAGGGTTCCAGATTTTCATGGGAAATCTTTCTCTTTCATCATTGGCAACTTCTCTATGTTGTTTAAAAAAACATCATAAGGCCTGAACAAAATAGATTTCTGGGCCCTCTCTGGTCTGTCTCCCGTCTGTGACAGATCCAGGGGATATTCATGTCTCTGAGGGTTCGAAGCAGCTCTGTGACTACCACAGGGCTTGGATTTCTGCTCGTCCATTGAGTTAAAACCTAAGACCACCCTCCAAATTACTCGTGTCTCCTTCTATGAAAATCATACATATATAGTACTCACAAGCACTGGGCTCCATTTTCACTGCTTCCCCTGCCTTAATCCACTTGATCCCTCACAATATGATTGTAAAGTATTGTGCACTACTCAGGCACTACTTTATCCACCAGTGTTCATAAGGGGAAACTGAGGCACAGAGAGGGAAGAACACAGAGCTAGTAAGTCCCGGGGCTCAGAGCTGGGCCTGTGCAGCATGGCCGCAGAGTCCACACTCTTAACCACCCCACTATACTGCCCCGATGGAAAAGAAACTTGTGACCTATTTTTTCCTTGGAGCTGAGCCTTAAATGTGCATAAATGAGGTGGCAGATCCTGCCAGCAATTACCGTGAAGGCGAGGCTTGACACGGCCCATTTGGCAATCCTAACTTTCCTGGTGTAATGGCTCAAGACATTCCTCCATTGGGGTGGAGGGTTGGCATGTGATGCCCAAGCCTCTGATTACTCGTGGTCTTGAGCTGCTGCAGTGCCGGCTCCCTCACGGTTCTCAGGGGGCCACAAGGCACCCCTTGGGCAGAGGCTGGGGTGCTGGGGGTGTTGGGTCCAGCCAGGAATGCCTGCCCCAAGCCTTGCTTTTCTTGTAACCTCATCCCTGTTAGCCTCTTTAATGCATGGGGTGAACCCCCCAATTTGTATGTGACAAAAGACTCTACGTTGTGTAATTAATCAGCCCTTAATGAGGCCCTGCTTGCTGGAATGCCTGGTTACCCTGCATGGGGAAGAGATGAGGTGGAAAACGGGAAACGCCACACCATTCATTTGCTTGAGCACTGATTATTACCCTCAATAATGTGACAATGACTAGGAGCAGTAACCAGACCAGCCACCGCGCAACTAAGCACCCACCCTGGGCCAGGCACCAAGCAGGCAACCAGGGCACAAAGCCAAACAGGGCCCTGCTCTGTTCTCACAGGACTCGCGGGTCAGTGAGACAGGTAAGCAGACAAAGCGCTGTGATGGCAGGAAAGATGCCTGATGGAGCTCTGAGCAGAGTATGATGAGCTGGGGCATGAAAGAGGGAGGAAGTGCTAAAGGAGGTGGGTGGGGAAGAAAGCAGGGGAGGCTTCCAGGAGGAGGTGGTGTTTGAGCTGAGAAGTGGATGATGAGTAGGTTCAACTGGGTGACATCAGCCTCAATGCTTTCTAGGACAACCTAGAAATCATCAGTTGTTTTTGACTCTGAGGTTCCTCATTTCACTTCATATTTCTTACAAAATCTCTTCTTATCTCCAGGCAACAGGTTTTCCCTTTTTTTTTTGGGGGGGGGCGAGTGGGGAGAGGAGTGTGAGGAGAAAGACACCTAATCTCACCTTCCCAAAACCCGTGAGAAAGTATTTATTAAAGAGGATGGCTGCAGGAGGGGAGAGAAGCATAGCTTTTTTTGTTTTTTGTTTTTTTTTAGGAGGCACCAGAGATGGAACCCAGGACCTCAAATGTGGGAGGCGGGCGCTCAACCACTGAGCTACGGAGAAGCACGGTTTTCTATGTCAGTCTTAATTTTGGGGTCATGGTGAATTCCTCTTGCCCTGCAGCGTCCAGGAGGGACAATGAGAAGAGGGGCACACCCGACGGAGGGCTGAGGCTGGAGCCAAATTCATCATGCTGGAAAAGCCTGTATGACCTTGAGTCCACCCAGAACTTAGTTAGGGATGCTCCAGGCTCCAGACCCTCACGATGACCAGCTGCACCAGGCATCTCGCGCTGTGAGGCTTATTCCCCTCTTAATACCAGCAGCTACCTTTGACCGAGCCCTCACACCTGCAGGACACTGAGCTAAGGGCCGAGTGAGAACTTTCATTTGATTCCCCCAGCAACCCTTTAGGAAGATGAGAAAGCCTTGCTGTAGAAAAGGGTCTAGAGCTAGTGGATTTCAGAGCTGGGATTTAACGCCCCACCTGCGCAACCCAAAGCCCACGCGCTGACCCGCACGGCCACACTCTTCTCGTCGCTCACCTCGGTGAGCATCACGAGGCCCAGGAAGTAGGAGATGACTGACAGGGCCAGGATGAGCAGCTCCCGCCGAAAGCCCCTCCGGAAGATGTTGGGGTACATGTCCACCACGGCGGTCACCAGGCTTTCCACGCACACGAACTGGACGGGGCAGATGCAGTGGCATGAGGTCCAAGAAAAGGGCTGTTCCAGTGGCTGGGTCTGGGCAAGCACAGCAGGCCCGAACCCTGGGCTTCCTCCCCCCTGGGCCTTCCCTTTATTCCCACACTCACTTGCACCTACTGACAGCCCGAGAAAAAGAACAATGATCCCAGCCAGCCCTGACGGAGCTCCACTGCGCCCATTTAACAGATGAGGAAGGTGAGGCTCAGAGAGGGTTCTGAGTGATTCAGCAAGGAAGGGGCAGAGCCAGGACGTTAACTGGGGTCTCCATATCCAAGTCTTCTTCTTGCTGTCTCCTGCCTGCCTGTGTGCTGGGCCCTCTTTTGGGGTCACTGATGTAAATGAAAACCAGCCTCTGCCCTTGAGGCAAGACGGCATCTCTGTCACCAGCCCCTGAGCTGAGTGCTCTGCTGGTGGCAGGCTCTGGCCAGGCTTTTGATCTGCTCATTCTCCAGGACTGCGATCGTCCCCCTGCCCTTCACTCCTGGTGGGAAAGAGCCCCTCTGCCTAGACGGGGGTCACCCAGAGGTGAGCCAACGCCCAACTCCCGTGCCGCCTCTGTGTGAGGCTGTGGGCCTCAGCGGGGACAGACAGCAGAGCTGGAGCCAAGAACATCTGTATCCCCCCGTGTTGAGCACAGGGCTGGGCACACTGTGTCATTCAGCTTCTACTCATCCATCAACACCTGGGCCAAACAGCCCAACGCTTTAAGCCACCCCCTCCTCTGGGTTCTCACGGCACTTTGGGCAGACCTTCTTCACCATGCCCCCCACTCGGGCAGAAGAGCCCCTACCCACCTATGTCCTGAGCACCCCTCACCTGGTGGGGCCCTTGCTGGTTTATCTCTGTGTCCTAACAAGGTGAGGGCAGCAGCCACATAATTTTCATCTGTGTATTTCCAGCACCTGGCACAAAGAGGCTCAGGAAATGTCTGACAATGAATAACAGTACTGGCAATCCTATGTTTAGCCAGGCCCTGTGCTAACCAGTTTACGTATACTAACTGCCTTAATTACCATGCCGCAAGGACCATTATTACCCTGGTTTTGTGAGGATACTGAAGCAGAGGGAGTTTAAGCAACTTGCCCGCGGTCACATTGGAATTACATGGGGGAGCCAGGATTTGAGTCAGGCAATCTTGCTCCAGAGCCCAGCTTTCACAGCTAGCCTGCACTGCCTCGAGGCAGGGAGGCAGGAGAAGGAAAGGAGTCTGCTTGTCACCATGTGGGGAGACCCCCAAAATCCTTCCCAATTCCCTCTAACTCCTCAGGAAAGTAACTTCCACCTCATGGAGCACAAAGGCACCAAAGCACAGAGAGGTGAACTAACTAGCCCAAAGTCACACAGCTGGCAAGTGGTAGAGCAGGGTGGGACTCAAACCCAGGGGTACATGACTCCAAAGCCCAGGCTCTCAGCTTCCAGGCTACCCTGCCTCTACCAAGTCATTCTTTCTCCAGGTGCCCCAGAAAGCAGAATGGATTCAAGGCAGGCAACATCCAGGATCAAAACTGAAGAGACATCAGAACATAAGGGCAAAAAGGCAGAGAGACCTAGGTGCCACTTGGTATCCCTGAGCCTCAGATTCTTCATCTGCAAAATGGGGATCAGGAAAGGGGCCCCCTGCTCACATGGTCACTGTGGATATGAATTGAGATGCTGCTGTAAGAAACGGAGCAAGTGCAGCCTACCTGGGAGGGGTGAGAAGGGCCAGCCACCCCCTGTGCCAAGCTCCTGGGGGATCCAGGGTCCCTCCCCACCTTGCAAGGAGACTATCACACCCCAGGGTGCTGGCCCAGCTCAGCCCCCGCCTCCCCTTGCCCAGGCAGGCCTGTCACACACAAGCTGCTGGTTGCCCCCCCTCCCCAACCCCCCAGGCATCCACGCTCAATCATGGCAGGGAAGATTATCAGCAGAAACGCCAGGTGCCTCTGAGGTTTGGCTTAGCAACAATTTCTGCAAAACCTGTTCAGGGGGAGAAATTGGACTTGGCTGGCTTACCAGGCATGGCTGGCCACAGGGCTCGGGGGTTAAGTGATGTGTACAAGGTCATGGGTAGGGGGCAGCCAGCTTGGGTACTGTCCTCCACCTGAGCAGGGAAGGGGGAGGCTGGGTTGGGCGAGCCCAACGGCTTAGTCTTCGAGACTCAGGGGTGGGAGGGAAGGCAGGAGGGAGGGAAGGCAGGAGCGAGGGAGGCGTTTGAAGTAGGAGAAGGTGAAAGTGCATGCTTCTTCGTGCAGAAAAAGGGGAAATGCATATATGGATAGATTGTGAGTTCTAATTCCAGCTCCTTCACCGGGGAAGCAGAGGGTGGGTCAGAGAGGTCTATACAGGAGGTGATGAGAACAGAGGGAAGGGCAGTGGGATGTGGAGAGAGAGCCAGGGCTGGTGAACCTGACCAATCCCGTGGCTGCCTGGGGCATGGCACATGGCTCCAACAAGGAGGAGGGGAAAGGAAGAAGCAGGAACTTTCCTCTGTCCCCATGCCCTGAGCTATTTGGTTGGGGCAGGACAAGGGAGCTGGTGGGGCTGTCGGAGGAACACTAACCACTGCCCACTTGAAGAATTTCTTCTGCTTTGCTGGGTGGTGCAGTCAGGGTGGAAATCATTTAGCAGAATGGCAGCATTTAGTGATTTTTTAAAAAAAAATTGAATGGGCTTAAAAATTTTTTTTTTTAATTGAGAGGGGAGATTCCAGGTAAGGAAAACAGGGTTTATGATGAGTTGGAGGGACTTGAGCAGATGTGTTTGGGGGTGACTGTGGGGACTCCCTGGCTAGACTGGAGGGTGTGTTGGGAAGGAAATGGGCAGGGCAGTGCCTACCAGGCTAGACCCCGGGTTTAGGGCATTCATAGAGCAGCGACAGCCTCCCTGCCTCCCGGCCCCAGGCTCCCCCTTCCTCCAGCCCCTTACCTGGCTGTCCAGACCCAGGAAGATGAGCATCATGAAGAATAGGGTGGCCCACAGCGGGGAGAGAGGCATCATGGTGACAGCCTTGGGGTAAGCAATAAAGGCCAGGCCGGGGCCTGGAGAGGAAGGGGCGAGAGAGAGACGCTGGGGGGAGGCCACTCCCTCCCTGTTCTAGAGCTATCTCAATCCATCGTTTACCGAGGGCTTCCTCTGGGCCCGGGGTCGTGCCTGCTTCTCACTGAAATCCCTGAACTCCCCCAGCTACCCTGTGCAGTGGGTACTATACTGATGCCCATTTTGCAGATGAGCAAGCTGAGGCACAGAAAGATAAGAGAGGGCAGAGCCTGGAAGGGCCAGGATTCAAACCCAGGTTGATCTAACACACAGACCTGTCTCTGCTGTTCTCACCAGTTCTCAGCCCCACCCCAGAGATTCTGCTGTGGTCATTCTAGGGCAAGGCAAAGACCAGTCACCCCAACGACTCCAATGTAGGTAATTAAAGGTCCCACCTTGGAGAAATGCTGTCTGCTCTCCCCAAGGCTAACCCTCCGTTTGGGCCCCTCACCTCCTGTCCCAAGGCCACACTCATTTCAGCTGCTCCAAATAAAAGGCATGGCTTGCTTGCCCTCAGGATAACTCTTAATAATTTCAGGGGAAAGTCCCCCGATGTCCTAGCACGGTGGCTAAGGGCACACAGGCTCTGTCGCCAGATGCCCTGGATTCAAATCCTGGTTCTCTCATTATTTACTATGATCTGTGTCTTATGTTTTCCTCCGCTGAAAAATGGGAATAATAAAGTCCTATCCCATAGGGTGTGTCTGAGAATTCAGTGAGATAATACAGAATACAAAAAGCACATAGAGGGAAGCGGCTGTGGCTCAACTGGTTGGGCTCCCGTTTACCACATGGAAGGCCCTGAGTTCGATTCCCGGGGCCTCCTGGTGAGGGCAAGCTGGCCCACACGGTGTGGCGAGCTGGCGCAGCAGGGGAGAGACAAGCAAACACAGAAAAACGCAGAGCAAATAAACACAGAGAGCACAAATAGACACAGCAAGGGGGGGACAAATAAATAAAAAATAAAATCTTAAAAAAAAAAAAAAGCACATAGAACAGTAAATGCTCAATAAATGTTTGCTCTGATGATTTGTTTTTCACTTTTAAAAAACAGCTTTATTAAGGTATAATTTACATACAGGAAGCACCCACTTTAAGGGTGCAATTCAATGAACTTTGAAAAGTGTATCTGCCCTGATAACCACTACTGCAACCAAGATCTAGAATGTTTTCACTATGCACCCCTGCAGTCTGCCCACTTCTGTTCCCTGTCATCGCCCTGGGCAACCAGTGATCTGATTTTTTTCATCTTCAATTAGCTTTGCCCATTCTACCTAGGAGTGGACTTGCTGGGTCATATGGCAAGGGTGTGTTTAACCTTATAAGAAATGCCAAGCTGATTTCCAAAGTAGCTGTGCCTTTTTCTATTCCTACCAGCAATGTTCGAGGCATCCAGTGGCTCCACATTCTCACTAACACTTGATATTGTCAGTCTTTTAGCCATTAAAATGGTATGAAGTGTTCTACCATTACTGATTTAATTTGCACTTCTCTAATAACTAATGATGTTGAGCATTTTCACATATGCACATTGGCCAATCGTATATTTTCTTTAGTGAAGGTCCTGTTTGAGTTTTTCTTTTGCCCATTTTTTATTTGGTTATCTTTTTTTGAGTCTTGAGAGTTCTTTATATATTTGGGATATAAATCCTTTGTCAGAGAGGGATTAAGAGTATTTTCTCCAAGTCTATGGCTTACATTTTCTTTTACTTAATGGTGTCTATTGAAGAGCAGAAGTTTTAAATGTTCTAATTATTCGTTGCTAGTATATAATAAATATGTTTTTGTTTATTGTTCTTTTATCCTGTGGCCTTGCTAAATTTACTTATTAATTCTAGTAGTTTTTTCTCTCTTGTAGGTTCCTTAGGATTTCCTATGTAGCCAATCACGTTATTTGTGAATAAAGGCAGTTTTTACTATTCCCTCATAATCTTAATGCTTTAATTTTTTTTCTTGACTTATTGTACTTTCTAGGAACTCCAATAAAATAAAGCACAGAAACAAGGAGAACATGCATCCTGGCTCTGTTACCAATCTTAGGGAAAAGCATCCAATATTTCATAATCAGAAAATTCACATTGGTACAATACTATTAACTAAATTGCAGATTTTATTCATATTTTACCAGCTTTTCCCCTAATGTCTTTTTTCTGCTCCAATATCTAGTTCAGGATCCCATATTGCATTCGATTGTTATATCTCCTTGGTCCTCTCCAATTTGTGACAGTTCACGAGTCTTTTCTTTCTTTCTTTTTTTTTTTTTTTTTTCTACCAGGAGGTCCCAAGGATCAAACCCAGGTCCTTCCATATGGTAGATGGTATGCCCAACCACTTGAGCCACATCCACTTCCCCCTCAGTCTTTTCTTATCTTCCATGACTTAATATATTTTTAAAAGATTTATTTTTTATTTATTTCCTCCCACCCCCGCCCCACCCCATGACTTAATACTTTTGATGAGAACTGGTCATTATTTTGCAGACTGTCTCTCAATTTGGGTTTGTCTGATGTTTTCCCATGATGAGATGGGTTATTCGTTTTTGGCAAGGATACCACAGAAGTGATGTTGTCCTCCTCAATGCAATCATGTTAAGAAGTCTTTTTACTGGTGATTTTGAGCTTGATCACTTGATTAAGTTGGGGTCGACCAGAAGTTTCTTCACTATAACATTACCATTTTTCCATTTGGATTTGATAAATATCTTGAGAAGATACTTTGAGATTCTGAAAATGTGCTGTTTCTCCTCAAACTTTTGCCTACTGATTTTAGCACTTGTGGGTGGATCCTGCAACACTGATTATTGTAGTGTTTGCCTAATAGTGATTTCTCATTTCCCTTATTCCTTCTACATTTATTAACTGGAATTCTCCCTAAGTAAGCACCGTTCCTTCACCTCCATTTATTTATTTATTCAATTATTATTATTATTTTTAGAGAATCCAGGTATCTTATTTTTTAAAAATGATATATAAATATATTTGCATATATGTGCATTTGCTTGCATAAATGTTATTTTATATATATATGTATATTTTAAATATTCAATTATTTATACCATTATGGACTCCTGGGTATTTAGTTTATTCTATGGGTCATAAATCCAATACTACCATTATTTATACTGCTGCTCAAACTGTTACAGTTTTGGCCACTGGGAGCCTCTTTAGGTTGACTCCTGTGTCCTTTTGACATGTTTCCATCCCTATTCTGAGTACTTTCTTATTTTCTAGCACCACCAAATGTCCTAGCTTCATCTTGTCTTGCCCTAGCACTTGCATCAACTGCTTCTCCAAGGGATCTTGGTTCATTTTATTGGAGAATGGTGTTTAGAAACCAAGATCTGGGCCCTGGGTGTGCTCATCGCTACTGGAACATCACTGCTTCTAGGCTCTCTCAGCATACTAACCTAGGAAATACATATATGTATATTACTCGCACATACACACATATGCATATTTCTATATCTATCTGTATATACACTAAAAACCATGAGTTCATACTGATACTTCCAATTCCAGCCCAATGTCATAACTTCCCCTGATTTCCTTTATGGTAACTTTCTTCTCAGACAGTGGAAAACCTATCTTTTATTATCTATAATATATTTATCTATTTGTTCAATTTTAATACGCTTACAGGTTAAAGATTTGCTAACCCATATCCCTATGATAAAGATTTACTGACAAGCACACACTACTTTTGTCTTTAGCCATATAGTATCCAGTCAAAATACTGTTTTCTAAAGTTTCTTAGGTTAGTTATTTTCTTCCCCATCCCCTTAAGTATGGTTTCATTATACATTTATAATACAGTTAAGCTTACTTGTTACTGTTTGTATTCCATTTTGGGTTCTATCCACAAAAAATACTTTATTTATTTGGGGGATATGGGAAGTATTACCATGGTTCTAAGAGTCAGAGCTAATAAAAATATACAGCCACTGTGGCTTCCCTACTACCTCATTTCCATTCCTCCCTTCTTTTCACCCCCTTCCACCCACCTTCTACAGGTAACAAATCTCTTCAGTTTCTCATTCATCCTTTCTATAGTTCTTTTGCACAAATGAACAGAAATATTTTCTTATATCCCCTTCTTTCTTGCATGGTAGATAACATACTACAGATACTTGCTTTTCTTTTTTCACTTAATAGTATATCCTGTAAATCATTCCATATCAGCTCATAGAGATCTCTCTCTTTCATTTTTATAGCTACACTGTACTCGATTATGTGGCTATACCATAGTTTATACAAATACTCTTCTATGTATGGCATTTAGGTTGTTTCCAATATGTTGCAATTACCAATAATACTGCAACTAATAACCCTGTAGATATAGCTAAATTCCCCTCCAAGTGAGCTGTAGCCAGTCTGCAGACCTACCAGCTAGGTATGAGAATAGCTCTTTCCATACAGCTTCATCAATGGGAATGTGTTGTCACACTTTTAATGTGTGCCATTGGTGACAAATGGTATCTCAAGGCTGTTTTAATTTGCATTTCTCTAATTATTAGTGAGTTTGATTATTCTTTTATAAGTTTAAGGGTCATTTTTAAGGAGAGCCATACTTCTTTTGTGAATTGTCTTTTTATGTTTTTTTCCCATTTTCCTATCAGGTTTTTGGTCCTTTGTCCCTCAAGGTTTTGTTTTTGTTTTTTGAGGTACCAGGGGCCAGGGATTGAACCTGGGACCTTGTATGTGGGAAGCTGGCGCTCAACCACTGAGCCACATCAGTTTCCCTGACTTGGTTTGTTTTTGGTTTTGCTTGTTCTTTTTATTTTTGTTTTTTCAGGAGGCACCAGGACCTCCCATCTGGGAGGCGGGCGCTCAACCACTCAAGCCACATCTACTCCCTGTCCCTAAGTTTTAAGAGTTCTTTATACATGAGGAATATTAGTCCTTTGCCTGTGATATATGTTGTGGATATTTTCTTCTGGATTGTCAGAGTCTTTGTCTTTTTGTTTATCGTGGGTTTGTTGTTGTAGTGGTTTTTTTGCCATGCATTTTTCTTTATTCCTGAGTCAAATATACCTTGTTTTTTTTTGCCTTTGGATTTTTATTTTATTTTTAAAGAAGCTTTATATTACATAACTGTTACATAAAAAATATAGAGGATTCCCACATATCCTCCCCCCCCAACTTTTCCCCATTAACATCTTTCATTAATGTGGTATATTTGTTACAATTGATGAAACTATATTGAAGCATTGCTACTAACCATGGACTATAGTTTACATTATAGTTTACTCTTTGCACTGTACAATTTTATAGGTTTTGACAAAATGTATAATGGCCTGTATCCAGCATTGCAGTGTCATGCAGGACAGCTCCAATGTCCCCCAAATGCCCCATGTTACACCTATTCTTCCCTCTTCTTCCCCTCAGAACCTCTGGTGGCCACTGCCTTTATATCAATGATACAAGTTCTTCCATAGCTAGAATAATAATAAGTCTACTTTAGTCCACAGTTGCATTCCCCCTTTATGTTTGTTCATTCCTCAATCTTGAGGATTCTGGGATGGTGATGCCCACTCTGTTTCTGATTGAGAGGGGGCTTAGATCCCATGGGGCAGATGGATGGAACTGTCTTGCTTGCAGTTGTAGATACTATGTTTTTTGGGATGGGCGTTGTCCATCATCATCCTTTTGTTAGTTGTCCTGGGTGAATCCAGTGAACTGGAGAGTAGGTGTTGGCGGCAACTCTGCTGAGATTCAGGGGTTCAACAGGCATATGAACAGATAAAGGAATTCACCCGTGTTTTCTTCTAGTACTCATGTGGTTTTGTTTTTTTCACATTTAGTTTCCAATCCATTTGGAGTTTATTCTTGTGCATGGTATGAGATAAGAATCTGATTTAATCATTTATCAAATGATTACCTACTTGTTCCAACATTATTTCTCAAAAAGTACATCTTTAGTCCAGTGATTTGAGATGTCATCTTTAACATATACTAAATTTCCATATGTCTGTTTCTGTACTTTCTATTCAATTCCACTGGTCAATTTGTCTATAATGCATGTGTTTGATTATACAGTTTTATAGAATGTGCTAAGGTCTGGAAAGGCTAGTTTCCCCTGGCTATTGTGCATGCTGGCTTTTCCAGAGGAACTTTAATTACTTTGTCTAACTCCATAAAATAGCTTGTTGGTATTTTCACTGGCTTATTCAATGCAATTCAATTTTGGGAGGGAACATTTTTATAATGTTGAGTTGTACTATCCAAGAACAGAAAGGTTTTTCCAGATGTTCAAGTCCACTTTTATATCTTTTAGTAGAGTTTTAATATATTGCTTACATAGATTTTGCGTATTTCTGGCTAAATTTATGCCTTAGCACTTAATCTTTATTATTGCTTTTGTAAATGGGATTTTCTTTACCATTGTGCCCTCTGTTTACTGTGTTTATGAAGGCTCCAGGTTTTGTATGGTCATTTTATATCCTGCTACTTTATTGAATTCTTTTGTTGTTTGAGTTAGGTTTTACCATTACATCTCTGGGGTTGTCTGGAATATGATCACATAATCTGTAAATATAGACAGGTTTACTTTTCCTTATCCATTCTTAACCTTCTAACTGATTTGTTTTTTTCTAATTGCATTGGCTAATATCTCTAGTAAAATGTTGAATAGTAGTCGAGATAGTGAGCATCCTTGCCTTGTTCCTGATCTTAGTGGAAATGCCTCTAGTGTTTAACCATTAAATAAAACATTAGCTTTAAGACTATAATATATACATGTGTGCATAAGTATATTATCATCATTAAAAAATATCCCTCAATTGCTGTTACATTGAGTCATTTATCATGAATGGGTATTGAAATTTGTCAAAGGTAATTTTATGACTTTTTCCCTTAGATATATTAACATGGTATAAACGAATGGATTTCTTAATATTGAAACAACCTTGCATTATTCCTGGAATAAGTTCACTTAGTCATAGTATATTACTTTTTTTTCTTTTTTAAAGATTTGTTTGTTTATTTACTCCCCAGCCCCACCCCTCGTTGTCTGCTCTCTGTCCATTCGCTGTGTGTTCTGTGTCTGCTTGTTTTCTCTTTAGGCAGCACCGGGAATGGATCCTGGGACCATCCGGAGTGGGAGAGAGGTGCTCGATTTCTTGCACCACCTCAGCTCCCTGGTCTGCTGCATCTCTTATTGTCTCTCCTCTGTGTCTCTTTTTGTTGCGTCATCTTGCTGCACCAGCTCTCCGCATGGGCAGGCACTCCTGTGCAGCCTGGCACTCCTGTGTGGGCCAGCACTCTGAACAGGCCAGCTTGCCTTCACCAGGAGGCCCCGGGAATCGAACCCTGGACCTCCTATACGGTAGACAGGAGCCCAATCGCTTGAGCCACATCTGCTTCCCAGTATTACTTTCATAACGTGTTGTTGGACTCTGTTTGCTAATATTTATTTTATTTATATGTTTGCATCAATATCCATGAGTGATATTCATCTATAATTTTCTTTCTTTGTATTGTCTTCATCTGGTTTAAATACCTGCCATACATATTTCATGAAAGGAGTTAGGAAGTTTTCCTTCCTTTTCAAAACTCTGGAATAATTTATAGAGCACTAAGATGCTTGATCTTTAAAGGTCTGGTAGATTTCCCCTGTGAAATCATCTGGGCCCAGTGCTTTTTTGTGGGGATAGCTCCTCAATAACTTTTCTTTCTATGGAAGTTGGTCTGTTTAAGCTTACTAAATCAAATGGAGTAAACAGTCTGTATTTCTCCAGGAAAAGGAAAATGGGAAATATCCATTTCATCTAGTCTTTCAAATTCATGTACATTGAGGTCTAAACAGTAGTCTCAGCATTTTTAAAACTTTTTTCTGCTTCAATGGTTATTTTCCCTTGCCATTTTCTATTTTGTTATTTGTGTTTTCTCCTTTTTGCTCCTTGATCAAGTTATTTAGTAGCTGGCCTATTTTAATTTTTTTTTTTTTTTTTAAGATTTTGATTTATTTAGACCTACTTTTCAAAAATTCTCTACTTCATTAACTTCTGTTTTTATCTTTATTATTTCCTTCCTTGTACTTTCTTTTGGTTTACTTTGTCGAAGTTTGCCTAATTTTTTGAGCTGGGAATTTTATTAACTTACTTTGATTCTTTCATTTTTATTGATAAAATGTCTGGTACAATGAGTTTTCCTCTGCTCACTGCTTTAGAAACATTCCATAGGTTCTGACTGTCATTATTATTATTTTTTCTTTTTAAAACAAATTCCATAATTTCAATTTGTATTTCCCCTTTTATCCAAGAGTTATTTAATAGGAGTTCCTCTCCCCCCACCCCAGGTGGAAATTTCCAGGTGGAAGGGCCTTTTGTTTTTGTTAGTAACGTCTGGTTTTATTTCATTATGATCAGAGAGCATTGTTTGTAATCATTCGACTTTTTTTTTTTTTTTTTTTATCATTCGACTTTAATGGAAATTAACTGATGCTTTCTTCATGACCTAATTTGTGTGTCTGTGTGTGAATGTGCTGTGAGCACTTGAGAAGAATGTATATTCTTTATTCTCAGAATGTAGAGCAGGGGTCCTTATCAAGGGTCTCTGAGCTTGAACTGAAATTCAAAAAAACATTATTCTTGTGGGACATGTTGGTGCGGGTGTGATATATTAATTAAATAATACACGGTATAGTGTGGACTTAGTAAGGGGTCCATGGTTTTTGCCTGACTGGCGGCGGAGTCCGTGGAACAATAAAGGTTAAGAACCACTGATTGCAGAATTTGATAAATATCCATAAACTACCCCACTGATTATGTTGTTTAGATCTCCCATCTCCTTACTTATCTTTGTCCACATGGTCTGTCTTATACTGAGAATGGTGGTTTAATCTCCTAAAGTTAGTGTGTTTCACAATGAAGAGATAACATGGATAAAGATAAATGTACCAAATAACACAGCATTAGACTTTATGAAGCAAAAACAGCTGGAGATGCAAGGACATTATAAAGTGTCCTTGTTATGTTTAACGCTTTGCGAATGAATTCTACTTTGTCTGCTATCAGAATTTCTATATTTGTCTTTTCTTTTCTTTTTAGCCTTCGTGAATCATTTTGTTTTAGGTTTGTCTCTTGAATAGAGCATACGGTTGGGTTTCATTCTGCGATCCAAGAGATAAAGAAAATCTTTTTCTTGTAATAGGTAAGTTAAGCCCATCCATATTTATTGATATGATTTATGTGTTTGGTTTGAACTCTGTCAAAATATTTTCTAGTTATGCGTATTTTTATACTTGTTATGTTTCTCTACAAGATTCATTGTTTTTGTATTTGTAAATATTTTTTGGTATTTAGGAAGGTTTGTACTTTGTTTTAGTGGCTACTTTTATACTTCTATCTTTTCAAATGCTCTTAGTCCCTTGTTTTCTTATTTAACCTTTTATTATCTGGTTTACCATGTTTTTTATCCTACATCAACACCTATTGCCTATACAATAACGAGCTTTTTCTATTTTCCTATTTCCCTTTCTCTTCTCTTTCCATTTTTAGCTGAATTATTTCTAACTTGTAACAGTATATAGCTTTTATATTAGTCCTCCCACTTTAATCTCCACTTTAGTTTTAGTTTTAGATATACACTAATGTATTTTATTTTCTTTTTTTTTTTTTTTACCGGGAGGTCCCAGGGATCGAACCCGGGTCCCTCCATATGGGAGACGGACGCCCAACCAGTTGAGCCACATCCGACCCACACTAATGTATTTTAAAATGCTCACCATCATTCCTTTTGCTGAAGGTCTCCTGGTCAGGATTGAGTTGGATAAAGGTCATCCACTAGTAGGTTTCTCAAGAAAGACTAATGAGTGCAGAATTTCCCAAGTTTATGTATGTTAAAAATTGTTTTTCTATATCCTTGATATTTGAAGGAAAGCTTTGCTGGATATAAAATCCTTGATTCACTTTTTTTTTTTTTTAGTTATTTTAAACTGTTCCTCTAATGTTGCTTCACAAGTCTGACATAGTATAATTCTTTTGCCTTTATAAGTTATTTGCTTTTCTTTGCCTGGAAGCCTTGAGGATTTTATCTTTACCTTTGAAATATATTAGCTTTACTAGGATATCTTGTTCATCATTCTGGGTTAATTTTCCCCAGTACCCAGGGAGTCCTTTCAATGTTTAGACTCTCATATTTTTCTATTTCTGAAAAGTTTTCTTGGATTATAATTTAAATTATCCTGTTCAATTGTTCTGTTTTTCTTCAGGAACTCTGTGACAATATGAAGGTTATTTATTCTTTACCTGTCTTTCATTTCTTTTTTACTTCTGATAGTTTTTACTTCTTTATGTCATTTTAATTCTCTTGCTTGTTTTCTTGCTTTTCTTCAATGCTTCTTATTAAATTGATGTTATTCTCCATTGGGCACCTTGTAATTTATTCTTTATTTATGAGTTAATGCTGTCACTTTCCCATTTCTTTCCTGAGTTCAATCCATTCATTTTTTTCCTGTTTTTGTCCATTTATTAGTTTCTAAATTTCTGACTCAAAGTGGTTTTTCCACATTCACAAATGCTTATTTGAGCATATTTAATTGTGTCTGGAGAACTGACTTACAGTTTTCTTCTGCTTCATGACCAGTTTTTGGGAGGGGGTTGCAATTCTTCAGGAGATATGTAGGAAATTTCTAGACCTGATTTTATGTAATAGCTCTTGTACAGACTTGACTTTTCTCTTATTCATTTTTATGCTAGTGGTGTGTTTTACAATATTCCTAGTTTAACGGTGCCCTCCTTTGTCAGTATACCAAAGTCGAGACATTTTAGTAGGGTGTATTAGTCAGGGTTCTCTCGGGAAACAGAATCAGCAGGAGATATCTGTGAATAATATGGAACTCTAAAAGAGTCTCTCATGCGACCGTGGGGACACACAAGTCCAGGTTCCTCAGGCAAGCTGCAAACCAGGGGCTCCGATGAAAGCCCGATGAAAGGTCGTTGATGAGTCTCTGGGAGAAGTTGCCTGTCCAACGACGAGCTGGGAAATTCTCCCTGAATGTTGAAATCACTTCCACTTTTAAGTCATTCAACTGATTGGGTAAAAGCACCACCCATTGATAATGTAATCTCCCTGATTGATGCAGATGTAATCAGCCATCCACGCAGTAAACTCACTGGTGATTGAAGTCCATAAATGCTCTTGTATTACAATTAGCCCAGTGCTTGCTGGAACAAACACCTGGACACAACTACTTGGCCGAGTTGACACATTAGCCTAACCATCACATAGGGGTATGTTTCTTTTGATGCTGAGGGAAGGGTTATGAATCCCCTAATTTTAAGGTTTTCTTTTGGATTGTAGGAATTTAAATTTTCTTCCCTTTTCTTGATTTTCCCTTCACCACCTAGTTGCCAAAGGGCACTTGCCCTTTCCTTTTGCCTCTGTCTCTGCTCCAGAACTATGTATTTCAAATAGTGACCTCTTCAAAGTGTGCTTGTCCTTTAAAAACCCACCTTCTCCTTAAAAGGTGCCTGCTTTATTGTCAAATACTTTGAATTCTTTCTTGTTAGTCCATGATACAAATTTCCTTGACCATTTCCCAGTATTTTCAGGTTTAGAATAGATTTAATCTTTCTGGTGGTTATTCTAAATCACCTATAGGTGCTAGCCTTTCTCTCCTGTTTCCCCAGTTTTTTTCAATTTGCCTTTGCTTACCACAAAGACTCGCAGCAGGAAAGGAGTGAGGTAGTAGTGTGAGCGACTGTGCTCTGGGATTTGGTGATATTTCCTTCTTTTTTCACTCACAGATATTCCACAACTTTTGCAATTTCTGTCTTTAAGTTATGCAGAGGGTGTTTTTTTTTTTTTTTTTTTTTTTTTTTTTTTTTAAGGAAATTACTTTTCCTTTATTTTTTTCCCTTATTGTTTAGGGAGAAAATTTTGGGAGACAGGTAATATATCAGTGTCATTGTCCTCAGATACCCAGAAGTCTACCTCTTCTAATTTTTAAAAGAATTTATATAAGATTGAAATTATTTCTTCGTTAAATGTAACCAGCGAAACCATGGGCCTGAAGTTCTGATAACAAATTCAATTTCTTTAATAGATACAGAACTATTCAGTTTTTCCATTTCTTCTTGTGTCAGCTTTAGTAAGGTATGTTTTTCTAGAGGAATTTATCTATTTTATCTATGTTATCAAATATATTGGCTTGAAGCGGCTCATAATATTCCCTTATTATCTTTTTAAATGTAGGATCTGTAGCCATAGATCCTCTTTAATTCCTGATATTAGTAATTTATATCTCTCTCATGTTTTTCCTTAATTATCCTTGATAGGGGGTTATAAATTTTGTTAATCTTTTCTAAGAACCAAATTTTGGCTTAAAATTTTTTTCCTATTGTTTGTATGTCTCACATTCTTTACCATTTCTTTCCTTGTACTTACCTTGGGCTTAATTTGTACATCATTTTCCAGCTTAAGATAGAAATTTAGATCTTTGATTTTAAACTTTTCGTTCTCATACAGGTATTTAAGGTTATAAATCTCCCTGTAAGCACTGCTTTAACCGTATCCCACAAATTTTGAAGGTTGTGTTTTCATCACCATGCAGTTTGAAGTATTTTCCTCTTTAACCCATTGGATAGTTAGAAGTGTGTTGCTCAAGTCACACATGCTTGAGGATTTCCTAGATGTCTTTTTCTAACTTATAGATTTCTAACTTAATTCAGTGGCAGTCAAAGAGCACACACTGTAAGATTTTAATCTTTTGAAATGTATTGAAACTTATTTTATGACCCAGTATATGGTCCATCTGGGTGAATGTTTCACGTGCATTTGAAAAGAATGTGTATTTTGCAGTTGTTGGGCATAGTATTCTATAAATGTCATTTAAGTCAATGTGTTTATTGTGTTATTCAGATCTCTATGTCTTTACTAATATTTTGTTTAGTAGCTCTATCTATTACTGAGAAGGGGGTATTAAAATTTCCATATATGAATGTGGAGTAGTCTATTTTCTCCTTTAGTTCTGTCAACTTTTGCTTTATGTATTTTAATCTCTGTTATTAGATAAACCACACTTAACATGATCTCTTTCCAATGAATTGACCCTTTTATTATTATGTAGTATCCTTCATTATCTTTGACTTGAAGTCTACTTTGTCTGATACTAATATAGCCAGGCCAGTTTTCTTTTGCTTATTACTTGCAAGGTATATCTTTTCTTTCTTTTACTCTTCATGTATCTATATAGTCTTTAAATTTAAAGTATGTCTCTTAGATAGCTTGTTTGGGTCTTGCTATCCAATCTGATAATCTCTGTTTTTTAACTGAATTTTTAGTCCATTTGCATTTAATATGATTATTGATATGGTTGGGGCTTAAGTTTACCATTCTGTATTTGTTTTCTTTTCATCCATTCTATTTTTATAAGAACTCTGCTGTGCTTTTCCTGCCTTCTTTTGGGTTAATCAATACTTTTTAATGTTCCATTTTATTTCATCTCTTAGCTTTTTAGCCCTATCCTTTAAAAAATTTTTCTAGGCAATTGTTCTTGAGCTAACAATATCCATCTGTAATGTATTAAAATCTACTTAGAATAGTGTACCCCTTTCCATTGCACACCTGACACTTCCCACTTATGATTATTATTATTATAACTACTTTCTGTCTTGAAACAGACTGCAGGACCCAACCATAAATAATTACATTAAATGTAAATGGATTAAATACTCCAATTAAAGGGCAGAGATTACAAGAATGGATAAAAAGAGAAAGACCCAACTCATAGCTTTTAAAAATTCAACCTTCAGGACAGAGTACCCTGACTGTAAAGAGTATCAGAGATACAGACATGTGGGGAAGGTCAGCAAACAATAGTGCAGTATATCCTATCTCACTTAACACTCTCAGATGGGAATTAGGATGTTCATTTTACAGAGGAGGAAATGGATTCTCAGGAAGGACAAAGCTGCCATAGAGAAGATAATGATCCCTTCTCACAGAACTGTATATGATCTATTGAGAGAAAGATACAGGGGTGGTTTGTGAATTGCCAGGTGCTTTGTCCACAGTGAGAGGTTGGATGGAGTGGTCAGAGCATGGGCTCTTGAGCCACATGTACTGGGACTAAATCCCAGCTCTGTCACTTCCAGGCTGTGTGAGCATGGGAAAATGACCTCCCCTCTCTGATCCTCGATTTCTTAATCTGTAAAATGGGGGTAGAAGAAGTGCCACCTCACAGCACTGATCTGAGGATCACATGTGATAATGTGTGAGATAGCTCCTACCTAGAGAGGGTACTCAATGATTGAGAGCTTTGGTCATATTAATATCCTCAGGTCTAGCTCTGAACTTCTGTTTTTGGCAGGGACTGTGAACACTGGACAAACAGCCATACCCTAGACCAGGATCCTCTATGGGGGCAATGAGGCCCCAGGGGCTTTTGGGGTTGTCACAATGAATGGGGGGGCGGGTACCAGGTCATGGAGTAGGTGGAGGACAGGGAGGCTAGACTCCCTGTGCTGTTCTTGAAAAACTGTCCCATCAGACATTTTTGTTGCAAAAAACAAAACAAAACAAAAAAACAAACAAAAAAAATCTGTTTATAATTATCTGACCTAGAATATAACTTTAACATATAAACACAAAGTATTTTTGTACTTAACATATGCTGAATTTTCCTAGAATTCACACACCAATGAAGCAAGGCAAGAATTATTCATCATTCTGCAAAATCACCTCAGCAATGTTATAACCCTGCCCTCAATGTGTTTGATACAAACAGACATGAGTCTGCATTTAAGGTCATGGTACTCATGAAGAGTCTACATCTAAGACAGGGAGAAGGAGAGGCTCTCCAAGCAGAGGAAACAGCATGTGCCAAGGCCCTGTGGTGGGAGTGAGTGAGTTATGTTGCAGAAGTGAAAGCAGACCACTGTGGCGGGGCAGAGTGAGTGTGGGGGATCAAGATGGGTGATGTGGCCAGTGAGGCTGCAGGCACAGGCCAGCACAGGATTTTGTGGAACCACACTAAGAACCCAGCTCTATGAGAAGCCAAGAAAGGTTTTTCTCTCTGCAAATGACATGTTCAGATTTGCATTTTGAAAACACACTGTGATGTGGAGAATGTAACGGAGGGGGCAATAGTGAAGCGGGGAGGCCAGTGAAGGGTTCCTGAAGTCATCCAGGTGAGTGGTGCTGGTCTGGACTAGTGGGGAGACAGCAGAGCTGGGGGGAAGGGGAGGAAGAGGAGTGACACTAAGGAGGCAGAACCTACAGAACTTGGGTATGCCTTGGATTCAGGAGTGGGGATATGTCAAGGTTTCCCTCCCAGGTAACTCCCAAGATCCTGGTTTGTAGATAGACAGTGGGGCGACTTCCTGACACATGAACCCAGGAGAAGGATAAGCTGAGGAGGAAGATTGTATTTTCATTATAACTATCCCCCGAGGTCTTCCCCGCTGCCTTTACAATCCCGACTATGGCAAACTTACCTGATTCCGCCACCTCGGCAATGGGCACTCCCTGCTCGTATGCCATGAAGCCCAGGACGGAGAAGATGGCAAACCCGGCCACAAAGCTGGTGCCGCTGTTCAGGCAACAGAGCATGATGCAGTCCCTGTGAGGAAGCAGCGAGAGGGACTCGGGTCAGAGTGGGGTTGAACTGCTCACCCATTCTCCATCAGGGCATCACAGCCAGGCTGTGGGGTGGGCGGGGCGGTACAGGCACTTCAGTTTCTTGAAGTACTTGAGATTCAGAGAGATTCAGAGAGATTAGGTGGTCCATGGCAACACAGATCCTCCTACTTTTCTAGAATCAAGTTATGCCATGGACCAAAGGCACTGAGAGGGGTTGGGAAAGAAAGAAACCTGGCAAGTGGGAAAATGCAGACCTAGGCGAGAACATATTTGGAGACAAACCATCACTCCCCTAAATCCCAGGTGGGAAGGAAAACCAGGGAAAGCAAAAGAGGATTATGTTTCTCAGAAGTCAAAGCAAGGAGGGAACCAGAAGCCTTGATGTGAGAAATGGCTCCTTCTCAACCAGGGGAGCAACTGCAGACTTCATTCCTGAAGCTTCTGCTCTCCTACTGCAAGGCAACGAGGGCTTTCAAGGGTCTGACCTCCTCGTGGAGGGATTTATCAGAGCAGTGGCTATCACCGGCTCTTGGAAGGGCTCACCAGCAAAGAAGTGCCAGTATAAAGCCATGAGGGAATCTGATTCAGACCAAGGAGAAACCAGACCACAAACAATGGGGCTCTGTCAAGATGAAGAAGATGGTACCCTCAAGCTCTGGCTGCTCCTACCGCAGGCTCTGCATCCTTATGCCACCAAGCCATAGAATCAGCCTCTTAGGATCTCAGCCACTGTAGAACGTGGACTTGGAGTTAAGAATCCAACACATGTGAGCGATCTTCTTTAAAGGGGAGGATCCCACAGGGGACTTTGTTCAACCTCCTGTCAGATGCATGCCTAATCTTGACAGCATCCCTGATGGTGGTGGTGAGCTGGCCTCTGCTTTTGTACCCCTAGTGAAAAGGAGCTTGTTGGATAGACTCACATTCACAGTGATTCTATATCTATGACAGGGACAGGGAGAGGGTCTCCAACCAGAAGGAAGAGCATGTGCAAAGGTCCTGGGGTAGGTGGTTCTTACTAGACTGATAAAAACTTCCTTATATTGTATTCAACCCAAATCTATCTTCTACCATGGGTATTAGTTCTACTTTCCCAAAGTGCCTGGAGTTCCCTTAGCCTTGGGAGATCTGAAGACAATGGCCCTGTATCTCAAGTTCTCAGTTAAATGTCCCAGTTCCCTTATCAATTTCTGATCCTGTTCATATGTTATATACTCTAGTTTGTCAAGTCTGTCTTCAAATGCCACGCCGGGACTGAGCACTTTGCTCAAGAACAGAGCAGGACTCTCACCCATCCTTTCCTGACCTCATACTCTTTGTAATGCAACCAGAGTTTGCACTGATGTTTTTGTTGACTGTAACACCCTGTTGCCCTATAATGACCATGGGAATCAAGGTTACAGTGGAGAGAGCATTAGGCTGGGAGTCAAGAGCCTTGAGTTCCAATTCTTCCTGCATACCCCCCTCTGACCTGATCTCACTATCTATAAGATGAGGTACTTAGTTCAGAAGGTCTCTTGGGCTTTGTGACAGTTTGAATTATTTTCCACCAAGTAGTTATTACCCTTTGCTTCTCCTTGGGGTGGAGTATATTTCCCTCTCCCACTGACTTCGGGCTTAGCTATGTGACTTGCTTTGACCAATGGGATATTTGAGACATAACACAGAGGTTAGAGCTGTGTTTGCATGAATGGATTTGTTCCATCTCACTTCAGTAAACTGCCATGAGAAGAACTTGTCCTTTCAGCCTGGATCCCGGCATGAACACATGTGGAACAGACTTAAGCCTAGCCCGGACCTTGGAGCCCAGTCCAGCCAACTCATAGCCTGAATCTTTCCTAGATGGCCAGCAGCCTTGTGAGCAATAACTGCAAATGCTTGTGTAGTAAATCACTGAGTTTGGGGGTTGTTTGTTACACAGCATTATTTTGGTAGTAGCTGACTGACACAAGTCTCTTTAAAGAATACTGGCATTGTTGGGGAGTGGGTGTAGCTCAGTGGTTGAGCACCTGCTTCCCATATACAAGGTCCTGGGTTCAATCCCTGGTACCTCCTTAAAACAACAACAACAACAACAACAAAACTCTGGCATTATAAACATTTGCTGGGCTGGTAAACCTGAGAACTTTACCTGCAAGTCTGATTTACCTTCTTTCAAAAGTGAATTCATTTCAGCCCAAATAAGGGCAGAGTTATTCCTAAAGTTGGGATAAATCTGCTCCTTGGCCTTTTTCCTGAAGTCTTCAGTAAAATGACCCTAACTTATTAAGTAGTGGGATATAAAGCAGTACTGGTGAGGAAAGCGTTTTTTCCCCCATATCCTCTAATTCTGGGATTCCCCTGTGTGATTTTTAAAGTACCTGCCAGGCCCTGAGATAGGATTTTGGGAACACTACATCATTTCATTCAGAAGCTCAATGAGGGAGACTTGGATTCACAGTCAGTTGTTGGAGTCAGGATGTGAATCCAGTGTTCTCAGACACCAAAGCCCACACACTTTCTAGGAGCTAAACAAAAACAATGCACTCTAAAATGTCCAAGTCTTAACTTTGGGACAATTATCTCTGAGCATCCATATAGGTGCTGAAAAACCAATATCCCTTGTTAAAAAAAAAAAAAAAAAAAAAATCCCAATCTTCTCCTGGAAGACTCTCCAGCGATTTTCCTCACACCACCAGAGAGACAGACAGAGGGACAGGGAAGCTCTAGATAGTCTCAGAGGTCCCTTCCAGCCCTGTGACCCCTATCCCCCTCAGGGCACCCCCACCTACAAGTAGACAGAGCTTAATGTGTGTGTTCGGAAAGTCAGGATTTTCCTTTCTGGTTTGCTCAGTCTCCAATCCCTCTAATCCCCTGAAGGTCTAGGTAATGGCTTATGTAACAAGTGCTTTGAAGTCAGCAGGAGCTCAGCTGGGCTTTTAAGATCTGCAGAAGCTATTATACTGTCAGAAGAGAGGGTACCAATTTACTCTGTCTGAGTTGGGAAGAGCCATGTGTGGAACAGTTTGGAAAGGGAAACAAATAAGCCTTCTGGTTTTGTAATATCACCTAGGGCATTTGCTTTTTTCTACTGATAGAATGGGGAAAAACCCTGCCTGTTAGATGGGAAAGCAGAAGAGATCTGAGGCAGCCAACACACAGCAATCCATGATGCTCAGTGGAAAGGAAGCTGCCACTGTCCCAAAAGAGAAAGTGGCCTTGGCCAAATCCTCTTCAGCTCTATTAGTCAGGAAAGAACTGATCATCTCAGGTAGTGAGCAATAGGGGTGCTGGAGCCAGAAAGATCTGGGTTCAAAGCTATGTTCCATCACTGGCAATGTGAACATAGGCAGGTGACCTCATCTCCATGAGCCTCAGTTTCCTCATTTGTGAAGTGCCTTCCTTCCATGTAAGCCAGCCCTATATGAGGCACCAGGGATACAGCAGTGAACAAGAAAACTCAGTCCCAGTCCTCTTGGAGCTGGCAGCCCAGCTGGAGGCGGTGGGCAGTCACCAAGCCATTTCAGCAGTGCCTAGCGCAGAGGGGCCGTGCGTGCACTGGACATTGGCTACTCAAGTGGTGAAAACAGTGTCAGGCAGCATCCTGCTCCAATATCCCAAGTAGAAGACACTCAGCCCAGACTGGAAATCTTTGCTGGTGCTCTTCTTGCTTTTCAGGAGTGCCTTTCTCTTCCTGTCCATGGTTATTATTTTGCATTGTGGCTGACAAGCGTGTTAACTCCTGTCTTACCTTCCTGGCTGCTAAAACAAATACCATGCAATGGGTTAAACAACAAGGATTTATTGGCCCACAGTTTCGAGGCTAACAGAATTCCAAAATCAAGGCATCAGCAAGGCGATGCTTTTTCCCTGAAGACTGTGGCGTTCTGGGCTGGCTGGTAATGATCCTTGGGTCTTTGGCTTTTCTGACACATGGCAATGCACCTGGCAGTGACATCTCCTTTCTCCTCTGGGTTCTGGTGACTTCCAGCTTCTTCCTAGGACTCTCTCTTTCTATATCTGAATTGCATTCTGCTTGTTAAGGACTCCAGGAATCTGAATTAAAGGCCAGACTGATTCTGTTGGGCCACACCTTAATTGAAGTAAAATCTTCAAGAGATACTATTTACAATGGATCCACGCCCACCAGAATACAGACCAAGACCAAGATCACGTCCAAATTGGGGTATAAAATTCATCCACCACAACTCCCATCTCCAGACCCAGCTCTACCTGTGAAAGCCTTGAAGGTAGAAAGAATCCTATGGGTAACCTGGCCTGTCCTATTCCCCATAAACCTGTGCCCCGACGATCCCCAATGACCTCTCTGCCCAGAGGCCCTGAGACTATCAGGACTCGCTCCCGAATGGCACATTTAGATTCTATGATAGCTTTTCTTGGTGTTTCTTTTCTTTCCTCAGGTTTGGCTTTTCTTCAGCAGGTTATACCTGCCCACATCACCTTCTTCCGCAGCTCAATCTTCTCAAATTACAAACTGTATAGATGGGGGCCACGCTCCTTTCTGTATCTCCCATGGTGTCGATTCCAGCGTCTTGCACTCAGGAGGTAGCCCATAAACAGTGATGACTGAACGCGTGTGTTAAAAAAAGTGATCACCAAGCTCACTTCCAGCAAGGATGGAACAGAGATTTCAGCCAGGCTGGGCTGGGGATTTGGAGACTGTGATCAGAGCCCAGAATCTCCACTTACTGGCTGGGTACTAGGGACAAGCTACTTCACCTCCACAAGCCTCAGTTTCCTGTCTCTACGATGGGGATAATGGGGGAGGGAATTCATCATTTACAAAATTCTTTCAATTAACTGACCCCCTTTGCACCATACAACCCCCCAAGGGTTGTTCCACATTACCATCCCTCAGCAAGGTGTGAAATGATCCTCTTACTGAGTCTTTACTTTCATTGAATGGGCTTAGTTTTTAGACCACTCCCAATTTGCGAGCTGAAAACAACTCTCTCATTATTTTCAGAGTACGATGCTTATTTTTCTACTGGTGTTTTGGTGTTTTTCCTATTGATCTGTTTGTACTCTACCTATCATGGATACAAGCCCTTTGAGTACCAAATTATATGTGGCTAGTATGCCTTTTAATCTTGTAGATGATTTTCATAATATTTCATTAGGGAGATATAATACAGGATAGTATGTAGCTAGATTTTTGAAATTATAAAAGCAGTATGTACTTAGAGTAAAAACAAACATACATTTTAATTGTATAGGAAGGTATAAGGTGGGGAAAAAGTCTCACCTATGACTTCCCAGTCCTACTCTTTCAGTTTTTTTTAAAAAGATTAATTTACTTTATCCATTTTAACAACACCCCCCCAACACACACACACATTTGCTGTTCTGTGTCCATCCACTGGGCAATTGTCTGTGTCTGTTTTCTGCCCTGTCTTCTCATCCTTCTCCTCCAGTCTTCACCGGGATTTGATCCTGGGAAACTCTGATGTGAGAGAGAGGCACCCTGCGACCTGCGCCACCTCAGTTCCTAGATTTTTTGGTGTGTCTCCTCTTGGATCTCCTGTGTCTCTCTCCTTTTACATCATCATCTTGCTGCGTGGCTTGGTGGGGCCTGGCGGCACGTGCGCCTTCTCTATATTTTTTATTTTATCGGGAGGTCCTGGGGATCAAACCCAGGTCCCTCCATATGGCAGATGAATGCCCAACCATTTGTGCCACATCTGATCCCCCCAGTCCCACTCTTTAGAGGTGGCTATTTTTAATAGCTTCCTGTGTTTCTCTCCAGAAAATTTAGAAGTTCTAGATTTTTATGTGGACCAATCTGCCATTTCCTTCCTTTGTGATTCCTTTAATTATTTTGATGTTTTCTATATCTGTTCCCATTCTGAAATCATTATTTTATTCCTATTTCTAGAATGGTTTCATTTTTAAAAATATTTAGCTCTTTAACCAGTCTGATCTTTATTTTGGTGAATATATGGGATGAGGTATAAGAATCTAATTTTATAATTTTCCCTCGATACATACATTTGTTGAAAAACTTCCTTTATCAGCTCATTTGTGATCAGGGATGACTTCGCTGTCATTATTCTACGATCTTACTCCTGCATAAGAAGACTCTAAGGGAGAGACACACTGCCCATCCACCCATGAACGCAGGCAAACAGACTGTCACCTTAGATGTACTGCTAATGGCCTTGGGTGTACGCCCTCTGGGTCTCAGCCTCGCTGCAGAATTCAGACGGCAGGGATGAGAGGCAAGCAGCCAAGAGCCAAGGCTCAGACCACCCCCATCCCCACCCCTAACTGGCCCTGGGAGGTGAAGGAGCAGGGTAGGTCATCAGCCCCTCCAGGACGACACAAGAGAGAATCCTAGACTCAAGTGAGAAGGGGCAGGAGGCAGGTTTCTGGACAGAGGCAGAAGAACAAGGTCTTCTGTGCTGAGAGACCTGGTTTCAAGGCCTGCATTTGCCACTTACTAGCTGTGTGACCTCAGGCCAGCCTGCACCCTGGGCTTCTGATTCCTCATTCATTGGATGGGAGAGAAGAGAAACCTTTGCCTTACAGGATGGGACTGAGGCCCAAGTGAGATTATAGATGTGGACAGAAAGGAACAGAAAACAGTCTACTTACTGTTGTTATTTTGCTAGCTCTTTCAGTGGTCCACTCTGACCCTCGGACAGGAAGAGGCCAACTAACAGCCCATTTGTCTCCTCCTGGACCTGAGCTAGCCTGGAAGCTGGAGGGCTCTAGGGGCTTGGTGGAGAGCTGGTAGGGTCTGGGGAATGTGCTCACCTGTAGCAGTTGTTGTTATAATTGTTATAACTTCCCAGAGCAGTCAGACAGCCCAGGCAGATGGCATAGGAGAAAAATATCTGCGTTCCAGCATCTACCCAGACCTGCAGGAAGGCACAAAGAAGTGGGCATAAAGTGGAGAAGTCAGATGTGCATAGCAGGTGTGTAGGGGTGGCCTCAGTTTTCCGGAAATCCTCCCCCTCCCCATACCCTACACGACAAAAAACTCAACAAAGTGATCATCAAGAATTCCTGGCCTTCTCAGGAATACATGTTCATGAGCTCTATTCTTGGGAACCACTTGATTTGATATTAATGTCCTTAATTAATTTCTGAAATTTCTGAATGTTATGGATAACTGCACATGGAAGAGCAAGAATTTGTAATACTAGGACCCTAGCTCCATCATCAACCAGCTCTGTGACCTTGCAAAAGTTACTTACCCTCTCGGAGGCTTAGTCTTCTCATCTGTAAACTGGGGAATCAACTTATCGCTCAATTAATGACAAAGTGATAAATACCCAAGACCTGGTGCATGCTTAGTAAGTCAGGTTGAAAGCCAAAACAAGGGATTTTTTTCTTTGTGATTAAGATGACCAAGAGAAAAGTGTCTTAGGATTGTGTTTGGGGTAGGACACTTGTACAGCTGACCAAGCCTGAGAGGTAGTGGGGAAGGGCGGGGAAAGGGGAAAGAACTTCTCCAAACCTTCATCACCTTTCACAGTAGATCCTCCCATTTAGGCTTCCTACATGCTACACAGAGTAACCACTTGCTGAGTCTCCGATTTCCCCTTCTCCAAAACAGGGGGTTGCAGTGGCTACTGTAACACTTTCCCCTGTGCTCTCTTTGAGCCCAGCTCCTGGAAGTTACTTTTGGTGTCCGCCCAAATGCAGGTGATGAGACAGATGCTTGGGAATCAACTGCCACCTTGAGAACAAGGTTTTGCGTTAAATACAAAGGATAGCAAACATTTATTGAGTACTTACTATGTGCCAGGCTCCATGCTGAGTCCTTTTTGCATTATGCACGTGGGTTTTCATGGCAATTCTATTATTATAATTATAATAATAATTATTATAATAATGATTATTATTTTTATCTTGAGGTGACTGAGGAGCTGAGAAATGGAGTAACTTGTGTAAGACCACATAGCTGGAAAGTGGCAGATGGGTATCCATGCAGGCTTAACCAAATCACGGAATTTCAGATTTGGAATCTGCCTCCGAAATCCTTTGGTGTAGCCTCCTATTTAACTCGGGACTCTTTCCCGGGTACTCCCAATGGAATAGCCTCTGCTTGATTACAGCTAGTGACAGGGCGCTCACTAGCTATGGAGGCAGCCCCTTTTTGCTTTGGAGAGTCTTAACCGTTAGAACATTTCTTAAATGAAAGTCTCTCCCTTGCTGTGTTCCTAGTTCTGGGGCCATGCAGAACACACCTCTCTCTTCCATGTGGCACCACTTTAGAGACTGAAGAAGTCATCCATGCCCCCAGAACCACAGGAGTCTGTTTCACCAGGCAAAATACCTCTATTTCCTCTCTTTTGGGGACTGTGTTACACAGCACAGATTACTCCACCCGGGATCTGCTCACATTTGTTAGGTCATTCAACACATACTTACTAAAATTGGACATCATACTGCTGCCTCTAAACCTTAGAAATGAATGCCGTTATTTTTTTCTTTCTAACACTGGGTCACTGGATTTAGTCTTGAACCAAACGAGGAATTTAGGGAGCGCTCTTTTGTAAAGTGAAGGGGTAGCGGTAGCAGATTTGGAATAGGTTTAGACATGAGGAGGAAATGGAAATAGGGAATAAAAAACAAAATATACTCTTTTGAGAAATTTTGTCATGAAGGGGATGGGGGAGATAGGGTCATAGTAAGGGGTGAATAAAACTTAGGATTTCTTTTTTTTTTTTTTTAATGCTGGGAACTTAAGAAAGCTTAAATGTTGATAAGAAGGATCCAGGGCAGAAAGTGTTGAAGATTCAGTACAGAAATGAGGGCATTTTTAATTTCTCCTGCGCCGTCTCAGTGTCCACACTTCTTACCTCAGTGAATTCCCTTTTCTATTTGCTTGGGCCAGGAAACAATATGGAGAAGTAAACAACAGTATTTCCTATTCCACTGACCCAGGAAGCAGGAAGTCAGACCACTGGGGAAACCCACTGAGATGACCAGTCCTTGATCAAACACTAATTCTTGTGTCTGAAAAAAAATTTTTTTTAATTTAATTTCTGTTTTTAATGCTGCTGCAAATTCCCCAACTATATTGAGTGTCCCTCCTTCCAGCCCTTTACTGTCCTCTGGCTGAGTGTACAGGTCAGACTTGGGGTCAGACTTGGGGTTTCCCATAGCAACTAGACCCCATCATTCAGCAGAATGACCCTACATGGTGAATACACTCACTGCAAGTTAGAGCAGCCCCAGATAGAGCTTTCAATCCACACACCCCAAAGATGTGCCCTTGACCCCCACCCCAAACCAGTGGTTTTCACTGGCAGGTAATTTTTCTTGCAGCTTGCATATTTGAGCATGTCAACACTAGAATGGACATCTGCCGTTTTTTGCCTACCTAGCATTTATCTCTTCTTTTTGGGTTATAGCACCCTAATTTTCCTTTGGGAAATAACTTCCTCCCTGCTCAGAGCTAGCTGCAGGAGTGGTCACAGACACAGGCCTGGCCAATCAAAGCATTTCTTTTGGCCACGTGATTGGTTCAGGGATGAACATATGAGGCAAGTCAAGCCAATGAAACTCAATCCTGGGACTTTTGCTAGAGCTATTGGAAATGGGGCACCCTCTTTTCTGTGGGGGATGTTAAGTTTGTAACTGCTGAGCCATCATGGGCCATGAGGGAAGAGCATACCTGAGAATAAAGCCAATGCAGAGGAAAGCAGAGTCTACAGGCAAAGAAAGACTGATATTGGTGATATCATTTGAGTCCCTGTATCCAGCCATGCCTGAAGTCAGACCTGCTCTGAAACATTTCCATTATGGAAGCCCATAAATTCCTCTTTTATGTAAGCTAGTGTGAATAGGATGTCCGTTACTTCAAATGGGAAGAATTCTGACTAAAAGCAACATTAAGCTTTTAGACGAACCTAGAGGATGTAAGCCCAAATCCTTCAATCAATCCTGATTTTCTGATGAATCTAAACTTACTGAGTGCTTTTTGTTTGCAGGAACCTATGCCAGACTCTAAAAGAAGTACTGCACAATTATATAGAGGACTCCATCTCTGTCCTCAGATGAGATAAGATAAAACATTCACAAACAAGATGCCTAGTACCTAGGAGCGGTAGGTGAAGGAAAGATCAGAGGGCCATCAGAGGCTTCCTGGAGAAGGCACACTTTTAAGGATTAGAGAAAAGATGAATGGGGGGTAGTCCACCTTAGATTTTCCAGTCTCACAGTTCTTAGGGTCCTTCTGCTGTTACAAAAAAGTCTTTAAAGCTTTGGCCACACAGATGGTATTTTCTGATATTATCGTTATTTATTCCTCTCCCTCACTCTTATCCAAAATTTCTTTTTTTGTTCCCTCTAGTATCTCTGTCGTGCTCAATTTTGATTCTGCTTTCAGTCGTTTCTCCTCAATGTGGAGCTCTCTCTTGCAACGGAACTTCAACTGGTTAATTTCTAGACTTTGCAGGGTCCAGACTCCTCCCCAAACTTCCTGCAGTCCTCCTACATCCACCTACGACTTGGAGCCTGCACAGCCCTTCCAGGAAGGCATGCTATCCTCAGATCAGCCCACCAAGCTTCCACTCCCAGGCACAGTCCTCTCCTTCTGGGGTGCATACATGCCAGAGATGCCTGCGTTTCCTGGCTCTCCACCTTTGTCTTCATCTTCATGTCATCCCACAGAGCTGATTTCATGCAGATGTTGTTACTCTTGGTGTGTGGCCCCATCTGCTCACATTTTGTGGTTCACGGAGTTACCCAGTTACACGGAAGGTATTGTCCATAGGATTTTTGTTCTACTAACCTAGTTTCTCTGGGCAGGGAGAGTCTGGGAAATTAAAAAAAAAAAAACTATTTTTTTTTTCTGTTGCTATTTTGTCTCTGTATACTCAAGAAATCTTTAGAGGGCAGAATAAACAAAATTAATCTTGGCTGGAGGTGAGAGAAGAAGTCATCGATTTGGGCAATTTAGTGAGTGGGGGAGTATAGCTGTTTGGCAATTTGATGTAATTATGAATTCCAAAAATATAATTGGATCATGCTTGTAAACTGATCTGTTAATCTGGGCATGATTAAGTTATGATTAGGGCGTTGACTGGTCCACATCAGTAGGGTGTTGAGCCCCACCCCTTGGTGGGTGGGGAATCGAATATAAAAGGCAAGGCAAAGGACAGAGGGAACAGTTTTCGAGTCGCAGTTCTGAAGTTGGAGTTTTGATGTTGGAGTTTTGATGTTGGAGTTTTGATGTTGGAGTTTTGATGTTGGAGAGAAGGCCCCAGGAGAAGAGAAGTGAGCCATTCGCCTGATAGTCTACAGCTGACCTTGTGGAGGAACCAGAGGAGTTAAACCCGGAGAGAAACGCAGCCCCGGGAAGAGAGGAACCCAAGAAGCCTGAACCCTCTCAGACATCGGCAGCTGTCTTGCTCCAACATGTGGCAATGGACTTTGGTGAGAGAAGAAACTTACGCTTTATGGCCTGGTAACTGTGGACTTCTACCCCAAATAAATACCCTTTATAAAGACCAACCCATTTCTGGTATTTCGCATCAGCTCCCCTTTGGCTGACTAACACAGGGAGTAACACTAGAAACCTGTAACATCAGGTTTTCAGTTTGTTTGTTTTGGAAGCTGGAAATTTAAAGTGGGGAAGATGGTTTTGTATAATTCTGGACAAGCTAAGTTTGAGATGTTCAAAAGACAGCTGGAAATTCCAGCGCTAAAAAAGAAATTTGAAAGTCATCAGGAATTTAGTTATAATTTAACATCTCCCTGACTCCAGAGCCAAAACTTTCTCCACTGGCTTTTCATATAGTACACATTAGGAAAACCTGTTTTCCACATTTGGAAAACCCATGATAACAACTTCTCTGCTGAGACACATGCTCTTTGGGCATAGCAGTGCCCGAGAGCTTTCAAGATTGGATTGTGCAGTGCACATGTTTGCACAGAATCTGCCTCATTAGACTTCTCAACACATTGGCATTATTGATGTATGTTGATGTTCTTAAACATTTTTCTGTGTTATGAAAATGCAACAGGGACCCAATTTTCAGCCTTGCTCCTCAGTCTGGGAAGAACTACTTAACTCATCAGTGGGCTGTTATATTCTTCAAGATGATTAATGATAGGCTATGCTGTGTTAGGGAAGCGGCTGTGGCTCAATCAGTAGGGCTCCCGTTTACCATATGGGAGGCCCCGGGTTCGGTTACCGGGGCTTCCTGGTGAGGGCAGGCCCGCCCGCACGGCGTGGTTAGCTGACCCAGCGAGCACAAGCAGCAAGGGGGGGATAAATGAATAAATAAATAAAATCTTAAAAAAAAAAAAAATTAATCCTGAAATCTCAGGGGCTTATTGCAACAAAAGTTTATTTTTCATCTCCACAAAGCCCTATGCAGATCATGGGGGCTCTCTTCCATCAGATGACTTAGGGACACAAGCCCTTCTACCTTACTGTGATGCTGCCATCTCAACACAGGCGTCTCCAGCCTCTCAGGCAGAGAAACAGACAACTGGAGATTTGCTTGGGGCAGTAGTCCTTCTACTTATCCAGGAAGAGGAAAAAATAAATGGTTGGTGAACACATAGCATTATCTCGGCCACAGCCACTAACTCGGGTCAATTTCATCTAAGGCCACTTCTTTCTTCTTCAACTTGGAATCCCACAAACACCCAGAGATCAAACAAAGTCATGGTGGCCCTTGGAGTGATTTGATAAAAGGGGAAAAAAAGAAGCTAATAAAACAGGCTAAAAGAACATTCATGAACTCTTCCACCAGTCTGGTCATGCCTTAAAAAAGGGGAAACTGAGTTAACATGTGTTGAAAACTTATCACATACCACATGCTTTCACATGCACACAATCTTATAATTTGCATAACCATTCCACTAGGTGAGTATCTTTACCTCCATTTTTACAGAAGAGGAAACGGATGCATACAAGGTCAAACAGCTAATAAGGGAGTCAATTCAAACCCAAGGCACTGTGGCTCCACACTGAAGAGAAACACCGGGCCTCCTGCTCTGCTAAGCAGGCCTGGAGTCTCGGCTGGGATTTAGACAGCTCTGTGGCTGTCAAGTCAAATGACAAAGGCGATTCCACCTCCATGAAAGGAAGACCAGGCAGCTGAGCCTCATTGACCAGCATCTCCCAGGACGCTACAAAGCGAGCAGCTCACTGGAGAAAGGGCTTCCTATTTCTCAACACAATTTGAAGGGAAAATAGCCTCAACAAAACAAACCCTAAGGAAGCTGGGTCAGTAGCCGAGAAATGGATCACTCCCCATATTCTGCAGCAATGAATGGGGGGCGTTCTGGCAGCGTGGCTGTGGGCGGTCCCCATTCAGAGGTTTGGAGGACAGATTTGCATGGGAACAGGGGAGCAGAGCCCCTTTAGGAGAGAGGTGGTTCCCTCTATCTAGCTCTTTCAGAGCGACAGGTTCTGGTGAGCCCCAGTGCACAGTAGGTACAGAAAGTGACCACACCCCAGGGTCAGTGCAGCACTTCACAGAGTAGGTCCTCAATGGTATTTGCTGAGAGAAGCCAGGAAGGATGGAGGGACAAGGGCCAATTCTCCCCTACTCACAATTGGATGCTACATTCGTCATGATGGACACTTGGGACCCACTACCCCAGCCCACAAGTACGTCATTTTACAGTATACAGGCACCTTTTTTTATTCCCCCATTAAAAAATGTATTGAAGTATATCATTCATACATGAACATACATAAATAAGTGTACAGTATAAGTTGTGAGCTTACAAAACAAATCTGCAAAGAGACAGAAACAGAATAGCAGCTATGTATGGCAGGGGAAACGTGGAGTTGAGAGGTAGTGTTTTTTGTCTGTTTTATTATTATTATTACTATTAATGGAATAATGAAAAGGCTCTAATAATGATTAAATTGATGAATGCACAACTACGTGATTATACCAAATACCAATGATTGTACACTTTGGATAGATTGTATGCTTTATTAATATGTATCGATAAATGGATTTGTTTAAAAAAAAAATGCTACTAGCATTCTTGAAAATGTTGCTTTGCCAACATCTTGATTTTGGACTTCTAGCCTCAAAACAGCAAGCCAATAAACTGTCTCGTTTAGGCCAATAAACAAAAAACAAAAAAACAAGTATGCATATCATCATATAGGACTCCTATACATCACCCCACCACCAACACCCTGCATTATTGTGAAACATTCTTACGAACCATGAAAGAGTATTGTCAAAATATTACTACTAACTATATACAGGTACCTTCTTATGTCTCGTGACCCATACGCTGCTCTGAGATGGGTATCAGTGTCCCCAGGTGAAAGACAATTGTGGGGAAACACACTTGCTTTCTCTCTCCATTCCTGTCTTGACCATAAACACAGAATGTCTAATCTCTTCATTTGGGAGAGAAAGCTGCGGTCTTTTCCACCTCTTAGAGGCGTGAGATCTAGTAGGGGACATTGGGGGGGGGTGTCATCAGGCATATGTGGCCAGTGTATCTTTTTTTTCACCTTCTCACAAAAGTATTAAATAAGAGAATACTGTGTGGCATTTAATATTGTTTATGAGTTCCAAAAATAGATATTGGATTATGTTTGTAAACTAGTCTGTCCCTCTGGGCATATTAGATTATATTGGATTCAGAGGTTTCACTTTTACTTGCTTAAATAATGATTAAGGCTTTGATTGGGCCATGTCAGTAGGACATTGCATCCCTGACCCCTTGGTGGACGGGGACTCACAGGGAAACTGCACTGTAGAGAAGGAAGTTTGGAGTTTTGATCCTGGAGCCTGGGAAGTAAACACAGAGAAGCAGATATGTGAGGAAAGAGAGAAGGCTCAATTGGGACACAGCAGAGGCCCCAGGAAGAGAGACAAGCCATTTGCCTGATAGTCTACAGCTGGCCTTGAGGAGCGAGCAGAGGTGCTAAGCCTGGAAAGAAATGAGCCCCGGGAAGAGAGGAACCCAGGAAACCTGAACCCCTGAAGATGTTGGCAGCCATCTTGCTCCAACAAATGGCAACAGACTTTGGTGAGAGAAGTAACTTACACTTTATGGCCTGGTAACCGTAAGCTTCTACCCCAAACAAATACCCTTTATAAAAGCCAACAGATATCTGGTATTTTGCATCAGCACTCCTTTGGCTGACTAATAAAACATGTGAAACATTCAGCCCAGTGCCTAGCTCTTGGAGAGTGCTGAGGAAGCACTCAGAAACCCAGCCATGGGTGCTAATAAACAGGAGGTTTACTTAACTCCTCCCCAAGATATTCCAATATTCAGAATCTGGAGGGGAAAAGCAGGCCTCTTCCCCTTTTCTCCCTCCCAACAAATATGCACTGAGTGTCTGCTATGGGCCAGGCACAATTCCAGGTGCTGTCCTTAAACCTTACACAGTCCCTACCCTCAAGGGGCTTATGTTCTAGTGGGAGAGACAGACAATAAGCAAAGATAGACAAACTACAGTACAACATCTGGCAGAGAGGAGGAGTGGGGGAAGGAGAGGATGGGAGATGAGGTCAGATGTGCCTCCGTGATGGGGGGCAGCTGCTGACCCAGGGAGCTGAAAGGAAACTGGAGCAGAAGGCATGATTTTCTACAGCATCTAAGATGGTACAGGCTGTGAGAGCAGCTCCCCTAGAAAAGTGCTTTCTGGTCTACCAACAGAGCCACCCGCCAGGAAAAGGGCATGGCCTCTGCTCCTCGTCAGATACAGGCGGGCCTGGCATGCTGGTCTCCACCTGCTACACTGCACTGGCACCTGCGGCACTGATACTGAACCTTGGGGTCTTCGCCTCACACAGCAGCGAGGCATCCTGCCCCCAAAGCACTAGTAAGAGGAGGGGTAGGATGACAGCCGTTCTCGGAATTGTGATGGTAACAGCTAACCTTTTTCATAGCAGGGACTCTTCTAAGCACTTTCTTTATCCTCGCTGTGAAAGTGGGTGCTATCCTTAGCCTCCTTGCATAGATGCCCAGAAAGGCGAAGTCACTCGCCTACTTAGCTTTACAGACAGGTGTACACATTGGCCACTGTCTAAAGAGTCACTTTGGGTTTAGGAACAAATGAAACTGCAAATCACCCTCTGGAATCTGGCCCACCCTTGGGGAGAAGGTGCTGAAGTGCTGTGGAAAGGAAGATAAATTCACTGAGACGCCTTTGTCAGGTGCCCGATAGGGAGCCTTGCAGGGGCCTAATGGAACGGGAAAGAGACAGTCCCGGGTGGGACATCTACCTACTGTGCAACCTTGGGCAAGTTCCTTTACCTCTCTGAGCCTCAACTCCTTTGTCAGTGAAAGATACAGTGAATGAACAGTGCATGGTAAGGTAGCCGGTACAACCCTCTGGATCCGATTTTCTTTCTCACGATACTATGATAACAGCCTCCGGTTCCTTTCCAAGGGCCCAACCCTCTCCCCTAGATGAACTGAGCAGCTTTCCGAGAAGCGCCTGTCTGATAACGCAGCTGTCCATCACTAAAGCAGACCACCCTGCCCTTAGGGCCCTGAGCATGGGTACTACAGTGAAAGGGAAGAGTCAGCATTTCAGCCCTCCTAGGCTCCTTGCCTAGAAGATGATGCCGTTCAAAGCGCCAGACCCAACGGCACATGCGGCCCTTGGCTTTTAGATCCAAGTAGCGCGTACAGGGCTTGGTGCCCTTCCTGGGGCTCTCAACCCACAGCCTTTCCTTTCTTTAACATTTTCTTTTCAAACAGCCAAGACGCACACACACACACACACACACACACCACCACTTTTGTAAGCTGAGCCTCTGATGGAGGCAAAAACATAACTTATATGGCCCAGCAGAAAATGGCTGAATTAGGCTCTTTCTTTTCACCTTTTATATGGGTAAAGATTCTCAAAAGATTAAAAGTAGGTTAGGAGAATAATAAAACAGCTGTGTTTCCAGTGTGTACCTGACAACGGCTTTTGTAGAAGTGAATAATTACATGAAAATCACTTCCTTCCCACCTCTTTCTCAGCCTCCCATGGGTTGCTAGGCGCCCTCTCTCCTTCTTTCGGCTAATGCCACATACAGAAGCTGAAGAATACAGTATGGCCATTATGAGGGCAGGAGAGGCCGGGAGAAGGATTCAAATGCTCCCTCCCTGGTAGACTCAGGGTGGGAGGGAGGGCTTTGGTGGAGAAGACTTTGGATATATTTAAATGCTAATGCGCTGGGCAGGCAGGCAGGGCCAGCGGGAACGGTGGTGGGAAGGGACTAGAGCTCTTGGCCTGAAAGCTCAACTGGAAATATGTTCTGCAGCTTCTTGCTCCCATGCCAAGCCCTTCCCTGGGCAGCATGCCCTAGGGGCTGACTCTGGGCTCCCACCCGGAGCGGGTCGGGGCTGCGGACCCAGCCTGGCCAGGGCCCAGTGGCCCTGCCAGTAAAGTGTCACTGGGCTAAAGGGCTGCGCTGCGGGTGGTAAGGGTAAGGGGCCTGGGGTTGTAGGCTGACCCTGGGGGCTCCTTTGTGTGGAGCAGGGAGCAGGGAGCAGGGGTCACTGTGGCTGGCCTGGGCCCAGGAGGCTGGGCAGCCGGGGGCCAGTCACAGGATGGTGGCCGGCGGTTGTTGGCACTGGACAGCTGGCAATGACCCCCATGCCTTATATGGTAGAGTCCTGGGGGTTATGCACACCTGCCCCTTAATCTACCATGTGGTATTACTGAGCCCCATTTTACCAAGAGCTAGACAGAGTTTCAGAGCAATGAAGAGCTCGAGCAACGAAGACTGCTCGCTCTCAGCCATGAGTGTTCCTAGGACTGTCTGTAAAGCCCCAGGGGGCTAAAACATAAGCAAAGGTCTTCCCCCAATAGCATCTCTCAAGAGGGAAGCTATATGCCTTTTAGTTCCCCCAATAGCATCTCTCAAGAGGGAAGCTATATGCCTTTTAGACAGAGCCATTGATTGTGAGGGACTATGCTGTTCAAGCTAAGATGTTTCGTGTTCACAGCACCCACACTCTAGGGATACCCCCAGTCACCATGGCAACCAAAATTATGCTCCCATGTATTTCCAAATGACCCCTGGGCCAGTGGTACTTCCCCTGGCTGAGAATGGCGGTGGGCCGAAGGACTCAAACCCCATCGCTGGGAAGCACAGGGCAAGCATCTTCTGAGAAAAGCCACATTTCAGCTCCCGTACCAAGCCCTGAGCTGGCATGCTCTCCTGTTTCAACCAAGCAAGAGGCTGAGATGAAGCCTCATCATCTCACCCCATAACCACTTTCTCCCTTCTAACTACCATGGAACTGGTCCAGAGGCAGAAAGCCAGGGAAATGGCAAGCCAGGATGCTTCCCGCCCTGGAAGAGCCGAGCAGCAGTGTGTATGCCATTTACAGAGAAAGGACTACCTGGGGAGAAAAATGAAAAAGGAAGCACCAAGGTTGGTGTGTCTGCCCACAGACGAGGAATATATTAAATCATATTATTACATTCATTGTTTATTGTCTGTGTCCCCCAACTAGAATGGAAGCTTGAGAAGAGCAAGGCGTTTTGTCTTTTCTTCACTGCTGAATCTGCAGCACTTCACACACACCCCAAAAACATCTGTTCAATGACTGAATGCCCACAGCTGCTTAGAGTCTCTGGCACATAAGAAGGACACATTCATGGCTCAAACAGAATCCCAGTGACAAGACCAAGGTGCTGGACTGAGAGGGTCAGGGCACCTGGTTCTGATTCCAGGTTACTCCTAAAGGTACTGAATTGTTCTTGGGTAAATCTTTTCTTTTCTCCTGGCCTCAGTTTTCCAATCTGAATTGCAACAGAGATGGCAAACATGGGCCTTGCACCATTCCTGCCAGTGGCAGACATTGCTAATCAATCACAGCACTCTTCTCCCCTGGTTCCAGCTATGGAGAAAGACATCCATTCCCAGTTAGAGTTGGGATGTGAGCTGAAACCAAAGAGAGAAGATCTTCCAGCTCAGACATCCTAGATTTAAAGAGCAAGGACCTTTATGTTTCGGTGTCAGCTGAGGTTCACTTTCCTTGGGGTGTTTCAACCTTAGAGTTCTGAAAGCCTAGGAAGACCCCGTCGCACCACAGAATTTAAGATTCTCCCCCACATGAAGGACAAATGTCAAGTCAAACACAAGGGATAGAGAGTCTTTATAAAATGCTCACAGAGATGAATGTTTTTAATGGATTTCTGGCACTTGTCCTGGACCTGGAAGGCTGGAAGGATATTTCAGTGGAGCAAACAGCATAAGCCAAGTCTTAGAGGTAGGAAAAACCAAGATCTGTCTGAAGTTTACCAACAGGAATGCTTCTAAGCAAAGGACTGAGAGACAGAATGGAATGGACCTTTTGGAACCCTATGGAATTCATAGAGTTGGAATTTCATTAATCACAATATCTTTGGCAGGAAGCTGCTCAGAGACCCTGAGTAGAAAAATGATTGTGGTAGCTGAAGCCAGGAGATAGGAAGGCACTACTTAGTTCTATATGAAATATAATTTGGACAGTAAAAAGGAAAGCACTGGAATTCTGCCCAGAGGAACTTCCCAGAGGGGAATCCATGGTGGGTGAGAGTTGGGGATGGTCACAGAGAGGAGACCTCAGGCAACAGGGGAAGAGTTTCCTCCATGACCCGGCCAAGCTTCTACCCTGGGATGAAGTCCCTGCTCCTAGAGATAATCAGGTGGAGTCAGGGCTGCAACTGAGGAAATTCCTGCAACTGGAAGTTGGGCCAGAAGATCACTGAAGGTTTCTGCTGCTGAGAAACTGAATGCCCAGTGGATCTATTTCTTCCAACATCATTTTCTGAGCATCATATATCTGCCAAGCATGGAGAATATAGAGATAATTAAGAGTCCTGTCCCCTGCCTCAGGAGCTTGCAATCTAGCAAGCATATGGGGGAAAAGGAAGTCAGACAAGCACATACCAAGTTCTCATGGAATCAGAGAGATCTGGTTGAGTCCAGCTCTGCCTTTTTATTTGGCTTGGTGACCACTGGGAGGTTTCAGTGAGCCTCAGTTTCTTCATAGGTACAATAAGGATAATAAGACAACTGATCCTCATTATTCATGATTTTGTATTTGTGAGTCCACCTACTCACTAAAATTTATTTATAACCCCACATTCAATATCCATGGTGCTTTTGTGGTCATTCATGGATATGCACAGAGCAATGAAAAATTTGAGTAACCCACCCGAGGCACACATTCCCCATTAAGGTCAAACAAGGCAATCTTCTGCCTTCTTGTTTCAGCTCACATCCTGTAAACAAATGTCCTTTTCACGGTTTATTTAGTGCCACATTTTTTTTTTTTCATTTTTGTGCTTTATGTTGATTTCACTGTTTAAAATGGCCCGCAAGTATAGCACTCAAGTGCTCTTCCTAAGTGCAAAAAGGCTGTGATGCGCCTTACAGAGAAAATATGTGTTAGAAAAGTTTCGTTCAAGTATGAGTCATTGTGCTGTTAGCCTTGAGTTCAATATTAGCAAATCAATGATACACAATAAATAGGCGACTTTAAACAGAAACACACATAAAACAAGGTTATTCATTGATTCGGCTGATGAAAATGCTGTGAGCAGAGGCTCAGAGAAAACTAACCCTGCATTCCCCCAGGAGCAATGGTTCGGTATTTGCTAATCCAGACTTTATAGAATGGAACCATCGCTAATAATGAACATAGCTGGTAGCTCTGAGCTGCTGAGTTGCTCTGAAGATGAAATGAGCCGACATACATAAAGCTTACAGTCCAGCACCTGGCTCACAGGAAGTGCTCCATCTATTCTGAGGGGGTTGAGTTGCTAGAGAGGGGTTGTCCCTTTGGGCTGAGAAAGCATCTGCCGTGGTCTGGGGATTGGGGTGGGGGGCTGAGTAGGTGTGTTCCAGATGGGGAAGCAGAGAAAAGTTAGCTCTTCCAGACATGGGCAGGAGCCTGTCCTAGTGCCACATCCACCTCCTCACCACCCTGGGGAGAAGGCTCCTTCCAGAACAGAGGGTCTGGCCCACTTGCTGCTGCCTCAGAAATGCCACGACAACTGGTCCCTCTGGCTGGCCTGCTCACTCAGGCCTTCTGGTCTACCCAAAGCCATTCTCTGGGTGGCATTAGAAGGAGCAAGAATAGAAGGGACACCCAACACCCCAATATGGGCTTTCGAGAACCCACATAAGCTGCCCATATGATTATCACCTGGAAATACAAAGACAACCCTTCACTCCCCAAAACAGAAGGTGGGTAGATTCTCTTAGATCATCTCAGCAGCAGGAAACTGGCCTCCTGAATTCTCACTGACCTCTCTCGCTTAATAATAGCCTCCTTTATAGGGTGCTAATGAGGCTGAGCATTTTCTTGTTTACTCCTCACTACAACACTATTGAATAGGTACTATTAGCTCCACTTTACAGGTGAGGAAAATGAGGCCCAGAGAGGCTACAGGAATGGCTCTTAATGACCCAGCAGTTAAGGGGAATACTTAAATCCAGATATGTCTGACCCAAAGCTCTCATTTAAATCTTCACAGTAGATTGTCACCATCTTAACCAAGGCGAAAGTGCCTCGCATGGACGTCTCTGCTCCTCACAAGCCCAATGTCCAACCTGATTTTGTTGCTTAACATCAGGTGACCTGCCTGTCTCTGTTCACAAGCCATTCTTTCTCCACTTCTTAGAACCCTTGCCTACCTTGAAGGACACGAAGCCACCTGCTCCACACTCTCCCTCCTCTACTCATCTGGATGGAAGAATTGACAGGTTGAAAGGACACCAGAGCCTTTAGATTCTGACGCATGTTGCAGCAAGCTCAGAGTGCCCATAGCAGAGGTGAGAAGCATGCCTGGGATGGCTCCTCCCACTTGCAAGTTTCATATCAGTCTTCCTGACCACAGCAAGGTCTTGGAGGACAAGAAAAATAGAAGTAATGGACAACCATGAGGTTAGGAACTAAAGGGTGACAGGACAGGCTGCCACCATAATCACTACAGCAGTGCAAAGTAGCATTTCTCCACATGAGACTCCAAGACACAGTGGCTTCATCTTTGGGGCAAATGTTGCCTTTCTCTGAAACTTCCCAGGCATTAGCTTGAGCAACAACATCAAGAATGACCATTTAAATAAAATCAAGGCACAAATGTTGAAGTGTTTAGGGGTGAAGTGTACTGAAGTCTGCAATTTACTTTGAAATGTACCCTCAAAATTAAATGAATGGATGAATAGAAGGATGGAAAGATCTGTCATGAAGCAGAAAGAGCAAAATGTTGGTTGTAGACTCTAGTGGTGGGTACATGTGTGTTCACTCTGCAGGTGGAACCAGAAAAGACAACAAAAGGGAAGCGTCCATCCCAGCAGTGGACACTGGCAGTCTCATGGGGGGAGTGGGGAGTGGGGAAGAAGTGTCTTATCTACATAAAAGAAGGAAAGCACTTCCCAGGGATGCATTAGTGAGAAGAAGTACACTTCATGATGGATAACATTATCTTCTGACTGGAGATAAACTAAAGAAACCCCTACCCTGTCGAGGTGACAGTTAGGATCCAAACCCAATGTTCAGTCCCTGACCAGAAAAGCTAGGAGATTTCTGGGATTCAGTTGTCTCAAGGGAGTTGTCTGTCCTCGCTGACATCACCTCAAAGATGAAAAAATGCTTTGGAATTCCTTAAATCACTTATCTGAGCAGTTCTTCAACCTCATCTGCAGTCAAGATTCCCTTCTAGTGTGGGACAATCTTTCAGGGTTCAAGAGAGAAAGGGAAGGGAAGTGGATGTGGCTCGAGTGATTGGGTTCCCGTCTACCATATGGGAAACCCAGGGCTCAATTCCTGGGGCCTCCTGGTGAAAAGCAAGCTGTCCTGCACTGCAAGCTGGCCCACCTGGAGTACTGGCCCACGCGGAGTGCTGGCCCGCATGGAGAGCTGGTGCAGCAAGATGATGCAACAAAAAAAGACAGAAGAAAGACAATAAGAGACACAGAAGACCAGGGAGCTGAGGTGGTGCAAGAGATTGAGCACCCCTCTCCACTGGAAGGTCCCAGGATCGGTTCCTCGTGCTGCCTAAGGAGAAGACAAGCAGACACAGAAAAACACACAGAGAGCAGACGGTGAGTGGAAAACATAAATAAATAAATAAATCTTTTCAAATAACAGAGAGAGAAGGGGAAGCAATGCACAAGAGTGTGCAAGTATGCATTGTCCTAAAGGTACCTCACACAATTTTACGGATTTAGTTTTTATTCCATCTTTGAAGCATTCACAAAAGAAGCCTCTAGCTGTTAAATATTTTCCTTATCTGTCTATCGGGGAGCCCTCCCTCCCTCCCTTCTTGCTTTCCTTTCTCCCTCCCTCCCTTCCAACTTTGTATCTTCTCCAGCCATCACTTCTTCTTGAGGTATAAAGAATCATTATGGTGCCCACTATCCTGGGCAGGAGCACAGCTCTGAGATGATGATCACATTCTATAACGAGCATTTAATGACACCTACTATGGGCCAGGCAAAGTGCCAACTGCCAAGGGAGAGGCAGAGATGAGTAAGATACTGCCCATTTCTGGAAGGGTTCTCTTAGATGGTAATCATGTGTAGTTTGTCTTATTCTCTCAAGGATGTTAACCATACATTTGTTTAGAATGAATTCATCAGACACTTTCTCCCCACTTACTCTCATAACCTTGAGAAATCTTAGTGCACTGTCATCTATAACCTTGGAGACAAGAGGAATCTTCCTTCAGATGATTTATATGGTAAAAACATCCGCATGACCATAGATAGATCATTTTATTTCTCTGGGCCTCGGTTTCCCCAAAAGACATTTTTTTAAAAAATTCCTGGGCTTTGATACCTTTTATTAAACAGACATATACAACTGCTATTAAGAACTTCCTATCAGCATGAAATAGCCACAGGAGGGTGAATCATAAAGAGGGTAAGAAAAATAGTTACCGATAGTGAAAAGATTTTTAAACCATTGATTTTACTCAACACTCTTATTTTACAGATGAGGGAACTTGGGCATAGGGAGGGAAAATGACTTGTTCAAGGTTAGTGATGGAGTTGAATTCCCTGATTCTGAGTCCAGGAGATTTCCCCTAAGCCACACTGCCTCCTGTGCTGGGGATGTGACAATGGAGGCTCAGCTGCTCTAACCTTTGGAACGTCTTTAGCACTCTAATCCAAAAGATAGGGCTGCATTTGACCCCTTTGTTAACATTATGCAGCACTCAGTACTTGCCGGAAAGGCTTTCCAGTGCTTGGCTTGCATATGAGAAGTGAGAGAAATGGAACATGAGATTCACGCACCAGTGAGTTTTCACAGAGAAGAACATCAAATGTCACAATCCAGCAACTAAGATGTTTCCGAGCTCCGTCACATTGCTTTGAAGACAGAAGAAGCCCTTACTCTCTCACAGGGCTGTGCTGGGCCAGACACCATCACAACACCCTGCATTTGTGAAGCACATTCCTTCTTTTTTTTTTTTTTTTTTACTGGGAGGTCCTGGGGATCGAACCCGGGTCCCTCCATATGGGAGACGGACGCCCAACCAGTTGAGCCACATCCGACCCCCAAGCACGTTCCTTCTTAAGCATCAGGGAGTTGCAGGAGCCAGTCGGCATCTTATTAACAAGAATCGGGTATGCCTCTTTGCAGCTCTTGCATTTCTCCAAGCTCTTTTTGCACATGGGCTTGTTTGATAATCTCAATAGCCATTTGAGGAGAAGAGGAGAGGGCTTATTGAGATGGAAGCCCAGAAAGGTTAAGTGGCATGCCCAAGGTCACAAAGCTAGTGAGTCAGGACCTGGTTCCTCGTCAGGTCTACCTTTTTCATTTCACAGATGAGAAAACAGGCTCAAAGACAGATGAGGCAACTGGAGGTTCTGAATTCTAGTCTCGGTCCATCAACTGTGCTGCCTAGAATAAGGTATGTCCTCTCTCTGGGCCTTGGCTGCTGATCCACAAAAGAAGGAAGACCTAGGCTTTGACTCTTAGTCTTATAAAAACAGCAAATAAATGGGCTTCAGGGAGTCTTTGCTGAATATCTTGATAAATGTAATTTTACTCTGCACTAGAAACAATTTTACTGTCCAAAAATAAAACCATGGACATTTATGAAGCATGAAGTCATCACCACAAACAGATGACTTTATGAATAAAATTGAGCTGCTGAATTAATCTCAATGACTAGGGAACAGTTAATTAGCTACTTGAACATTAAGTATATCATATTCAAGCCTAGCAGATGAAGAGAAGCAAATACCAAAGATTAATATTTTTATGAGAGATAAAGAAAACAAACGATTATGAAATATGTTTTAAAATTTCAAGTTCATTGCCTTGCTTGAAAGGAAGATAGAAAACTCTCCCAGGTGCCAGAAATGAAAGAAGTCCAAGGTGAAAGATCAGGAGTAAGAGTAGACCCAGCAGCCCCTGAGGATATGCAAGCAGAGAAAAGCACAAGAAGCTGAGGTTTTAATACCTCAGAGTAGAGATAACATTATAGGCCCTGGGCATGACCAAAAGATGAACAGATTTAGTGTAAAATGCTAAGAGCTGAAAAAGGATTGTCCTATGGTGAATGAGATGTTAGAAAACTCTACCTGTTGGCCCAGGATTCAACATGGAAGAATTAATTACGTGTCTGACCACACACTGCTCTTGCAATATGGACCTCCAAGTTTAAAATGTAACTTAAAAATTACCACCCTAGAATTCCCTACCCAACTAAACTACCATTTAAGAGGGATAGTGAAATAGATATCTTTTTGGATATACACAGACTAAGAGAGCTTAGTTTCCACGGGCCCTTGCAGAAAAAACTATTAAAGTGTACTTTAACAAGAAGGAAATTTAATCAGTAGTAAGGAATGAAAATAATAGGGAGCAAAAAAACCAGTAAAACTTCTTGGAAAATCTAAGTAATTACTATTCTAAAATGTAGTAAGGTAGTATTAAAAAGTGGTAGATAATAACATGGATGATGGGGAGGGGAATTTGGGGAGAAATTAGTGTCCTATGGTACTTTCTCATTTAGGAGGAGGGCAAAGCTCGTCAACAGACCTGTGGGCTGACTCAGCACCCACATCTGTCCTTCCACTGTACTCAGGGGAAGACATACTCTTCTCAGCCTGTAGCTCCTATATGTGCCGCTATCATTAGTCTCTTTCAGCACTTCACAGGGTGGTCCTTCAGCTGCAGCCCTTTCTGCCCGAGATGATGTGGCCACAGTTCTGGTCTTGACTCTTCAATGAGCATTCTTTGAATTCTGCTGGAAATGATCAGCCCCCTAGGGGTAAAGGATGGAAATCTGCACTGACTGACTATGTGCCACTGGGGAGCCAGGCCTGAGGTCACTGCTCCATTTCCAAGTGCCTGGTGCAATTTGAGTCTCCGTCCCCACACATTATCCTGCTTCTTGGGTCCTTTCTCCTCCAGAGCAGCACCGTTGAATGAATTTTCTGCTATGATACAAATGTGCTGTCCACTCTGGTAGCCACTAGCTACCAGATACTATTGAGCATTTGAAATATGGCCAGTACAACTGAGGAACTATGTTTAAAACTTTATTTAATGTCAATTAATTTAAATTTATATAGAAATGGCTTATGGCTATCATAGTGGATAGTATAGTTCTAGAGGGTGGGCAGTCCTTGAAGGAATACATCCCATTCCCAAATGACCCCATGAGAGATGGGATCGTCTACCTCCTCCTTCCCTGGAGTGTGAGCAAGGGCAGGTGGGTGGTCCCAACACCCCGAAAACCCTTCTTGCTAGAATTACTTGGCCCCAGAACCTCTACCTCCTCCAAACAGAGCATTCATTTGTTGGTCTGACAGATCTCAACCTGCCTAAAATGTTCTTTTCAACCAGGGCGCCTCAAACCTTCATGTGCATACAAACCATCAGATGTTGTCAAAATGTACATTCTGATTCAGCAAGTTTGTGCTGAGGCCTGAAAGTCTGTGTTTCTAACAAGATGTCAAAGGCAGCTGATGTGGCTGGTCTGGGGACCACATTTTGAGGAGTAAGGTCTTAGAGAATTGTCTTGAAATGTCAGTTAGCTCTGCCTACGTGAACAATGACAGCTAATATAATCAAAGCTTGCATTAATAGCTGTATCTTCTTTTGTCATATCTAGTCTCCATACACTTTTAAAAGTCTACCCTGTGAGAACAGTGTGGGTTAAATCATATCATGCTATACAGCACTGCAAAGCTGCCTAAAGTTCTTGTCAAGGTGACAAAAATTGGGAAGCGGCTGTGGCTCAATCAGTAGGGCTCCCGTTTACCATATGGGAGGCCCCAGGTTCAGTTCCCGGGGCCTCCTGGTGAAGGCGGGCCTGCCCACACGGCGTGGTTGGCTGTCCCAGCGAGCACAGGCAGCAAGGGGGGGATAAATGAATAAATAAATAAAATCTTTTAAAAAAAAAAAAGGTGACAAAAATTAAGGCATATTCAGCTCTTACAGAAAATAATAGCTAACATTTATTGAGCAGGTACTATGTGCTAGACATGATGTTATACACATCGGGAGCATTATCTCATTTAATCTTCATGGTAACCCTTCTTACAGATGTGGAAACTAAGGTACAGAGAGGCAGATTTGCCCAAGGTTACACAGGAAGTGAGGGGTAAGTCACGATTCAAATCCCAGCACTTTGATAAGTAACCGTTATCACACTGTACCACCCTGGTGGAAAGCTCGAGAACAGAGATTCCCAATTCTTGGGGGTGGGGAGATACTTTCTTAAGAAAAACATGCTTAATGCACAAAATCTTATGTATGACTTTGCGGAGAGGGCCAAAGACCCTCTCCCGATTCAAAACTCCTGTCCTAGAAAACAGGAACTATGTTTTACTCATCTGCTCCTCTATCTCACTCCCACAGCACCCAGCAAAGGGTGCTATCAGAGCGGATACTTGGTACATTTCTGCTGATTCATTTAAAAACCAAAGATCTAGAACAATGCCTGGCACACAGGAGGTGCTCAATAGGTATTAGCTGGATGAATAAACATAAGACTGGAATTCTAACAAAAGAACTTCTCTGAGAACCCCCGGAGACTCGGCTCTCAAGCTAGAAGGACATGGGTCTCTCTTGTAGTCACATCTCTCTCCCCCACAAGGCTGCAAATTCCTCAGGGGCAGAAACACTCCCTGATTCATCCTTTGAACCCCCACTGCCTGGCCAGGCCGGACACATAGTAGGTGCATCTTAAATGCTTACTGACATCTCTTTGAAATGAGACCCACTGTCTCTCTTTCCTGCCATGTCTTGGGCTCTGGAAGTAGCTAGAAAAACTCACAATATGGCACCAACTGGATTTACTTTAAATGGACCCTCTCCAGCCACAGTTGTCCATGAACCTGTAACGTCACAGCTGGTGGGCTGCTTCTTATATCCCCTCCTATGTTGTAAAGCTACCTCCATTCTTGACAGTTTCCTTCCTTGCAATACCCCCCAAATTAAGGTCATTGGATATGTGCCTTCTGTTTCTTTACTCCTCACCTCCAAACTCACTGTATTTTCTTGTTCTGTCTTTACATCTGAAGAAATTTTAATATGCTATCTCATTCACCACAACTACATGGAGAGAGAGAGATGAGTACAAGAAATGGGCTCTGCCCTCTAGACACTTACAGGAGGGGAATGCAAGGCTCAGAGAGGGCAAGTCACCTGCCTGAGGTCACAAGTGGGTGAGTGAAAAGCCAGTAATCAAATGTAGCTGTTTGACCCTAAAACCCTTTGTCTCTGAGCTTTGTTGCATCTCTCTTGTCTGGGTAATTCTCTGAAATTACAGCTCTGCTCATGCCACTTGATCTTTTGTTCAGAAAGGTTCAATAGCTGACCACTGAATGAAGTTTAAACTTTTTGTCTGAGAACCGAATGAAGGACTCTTGGTCTACTTTCTTAGCCTTATTTCTATCAACTCTCTGTTACCAGCCAAATAACTACTAACCATTTATTGCATATATCTTTTTCTTTAAACTTTATATTTTTAAATAATTTCAAACTATAGGTCAGTTGCAAAAACAATACAAAAGCCTTCTGCTCCTGTTCCTGACCCCTGTTGTCCTCCTGTCTGCCTCCCCCCGCCCCGGCTCCCAGTGGCTTCTGCACCCTGCTCTCGCCATGTCCCCCCTGCGCGGATCAACACCGTAAGTCAAGAATCTAGACTAAATCTGGTAACGTATTTGGCGAGCCAGCCGGGAGATTATTGAATTATGGGCATGGTCTCTAGCCCACCAGGAAACCCCCATAGGAAATTCTGCCTACTGCTGGTCTACACGGCTACAGTATAGCCGAGAGCAGCCTCTATAAAACCCTGAATTCCAGTTAAACCAGTGTAAAAGAGGAGGACAGATCTGAGTGTAACGGAGATTTTTAAACATAGTAACACTGATGGAAGTTCCTAAGGCCCACAAAACCTGCTTAAAACAATACCCCGGATATGCATCCGGGCCTGGCCCATCACACCACCGTGGAGATGGCAAAACCCACCCCTAGAAAAGATCAGCCCAGACCCCCTAACGCCGATGCTAACCGCAAGAATCAGCTTCTGGGATGTTGCTTGCTTGCTCCGCTGGATGTGGACAATTGAAGCTGCCCCTCACCCTTTCTGGCGCAAGAAAAGTAATGCTTTGTTTTAATCAATTAATCTGATATCTGAACACAAAGAAAAGTTGCTTTATCATGCTGACCCTGCTGAAATTCCCTATAAAAACCCACCGCGGGAAGCCGGGGGTCGCTTCTCTCCATACTGCTGGAAGTAAAGGTTCCTCTCCTAACCACGTTGTCTGGGTGTGAGTTTCTCTCTGGACGAAGTGTCCCACTTCATGAGGCCCAGAAACCTCATGTCATGTCTCCTTAAAGAAATGAGGAACTACACCTCAAACTTTTAAACTCAGTTGTGCCTATACAAGGTGTGAATGGAGATCAAGAGCCAAACCAGGCACTACGCTTCTCCTGGAAAATAAAAACCTCATGTGCCATCAACTAAGATCAAAGCATTCCTACAAATGCTAAGAGTATAAAGTTCTCTCTTCTGTTTTAATCTGTGCTTAACTATGTGTTCAACTTGGAAATCTGTGTTTAACTTTGTCTAGGATTGTGCCTAGGAAATAAAATTTTGGGTTCACCTGTTACAAATTGGATAACAGTGAAAGATAACCTATAAATGAGTCTTTTAATGTCAATACTGCCTTGCAAGTGGATTTGATGTATAAATCATAAGTGAAATTGGCTCAACTGCTAGAAAAGCAGAAAATTTAGCAAAGTTGTTACTAATAAAATTCTTGTGGCTTCATTAATAAAGGTATGCAATTCAAAAAAAAAAAAACAATACAAAACCCACACAGAGCACTCCAACATACCCCACACCCAGATACCTAGATCTACCAATTTTAACATTTTGCCACATTTGTATCCATTCATCCACCCATCCATCCATCATCCTTCTGAACATTTGACAGTAGACTGAATATATTATGCTTCTTAAACACATAATACCCCTCTCGATATTTAAGATTTTCCTACATCTTGTCTTTGTTTATCTCCAAATAGCCTGTCCTTCCCCGTCCTTCAAGGATAAAGTGAAAGGCTACCTGTCTCATAAAGGTTTTTCTGGTTCCTGCAACTGTAAATAATTTTGTTTACAAAACTGACCATTTGTAGTCCTTATTTAAAGCACTACTATGGCATGTGCCTCATCCATTCATTCATTCATTCATTCATTCAGCCAGTATTGACTGGGAGCCTATGTGCCAGGCTCTGTGCTGGGGGCTGGCAAGTCCTCAGTGGACAAGATAGACAAGTTCTTTGCTCAGGTCACTGACAGTGAGCAAGTCAACAAATGAACACATGGGGTTACTTGAGACAGTGATCAGTCTTATGAATAAAATAAAATGGGCTTTGTTAAAAGTCATGGTGTTTAGTGGAAAATGTTTTAGCTGAGGTGGTCTGAAACAACCTGACCTTGGAGCCGAGACCTGCAGGATGAGAGGGAGTCAGCCATAGGAAGATCTAGGGGAACAGTGACTCAGATGGGGTGGGGGGTAGCCAGGGCCCTAAGGCAGGAATGAGCCTGAGATGCCCAAGGAGCAGAAGGAGGTCTGTATGGGAGATGGGGACCAGGTTACAGAGGGCTACCTGGCCTTGGTCATGGTGAGCAATCTGGGTTTTAATCCTAGTGCAAGGGGAAGCTACTGAGGGGTTTTGAGCAGGAAAACCAGGGTTCTGCTTCTAGTGATGCTGGAGTATCTGGCACCAGACTAACCCCTCCTGCCAGAGCAGGAGTAGAGCAGACAAAATTCAGGAAGCAACTGTTTTCAGGCAGTGGTTAAGAGGCAGGGCAAGACTGTGATCCCCAAGAGAAGGGAAAACCCTCTGAGGTGAGCCCTATTACCCGACCATGCTGCAGAGAGCTGGCCTCTGAGCAGAGCCAGGGAGGCAGGGTTGGGGTTTGAGATGGCTGAAATAACTGGAATTTATAGGGTAGGGCATCATAGAGAGGGGGCTATGCATGGGGGGGCAGAAGTCCATGTGGAGGTCATGTGCTAAGGGATGGAGGGTACACACACAGGGCGCGAAAACCCAGGGCTGACCCAGATAGCGCTGCTATGGCATTGGAGCAGATACTGAAGGTCAGACACTGCTGGGGGATGAGCAGGGCCAAGGGCTGTTGAGACCCCCTGCCTTCCAGAGTGGAGATATCTCATTAACACCAAATTTCCACCCTTGGTGTGCAGCAGAGACAACAGAAACTTAGGAACCCTGCCCTAGGTCAGTGTTTCTCTACTGTGCCACTAATAATATCCGGGGCCTCAAAATTCTTTGTTGTGGGGGGCCATTCAGCAACTTGCAGGATGTTGAGCAGCATCCCTGGCCTCTACTCACTAGATGCCAATAGCACCCATGCCCCCAGGTGTGACAACCGAAAATGTCTCCAGACATTAACAAATGTCCCCTGCAGGGTGAGGTGGGAAGGGTAAAAAAGCATCCCTGGTTGAGAACCACTGACCTAGGGTAAGAACTACCCTAGACCCACCCTAATAAATTCTAAAACTAAGCCCTGATAAGATTTATAGGGGAGATAATTTGGAAATTGAGTCCTATCAAGTTAGAGAGGCTTGGGAGACAGCGTGGAATTTTCACAGGTCTGCACTAAGAAAACCTAAAACCAGCCAACACAAGTTTAAGGTGGTCAGCCAGTTACTGAACTATCTATCAAATAAAACTCAACACTCTTCAGAGGAAGATAACAGAATACAGAATGTCTACAACATATTACCCACAATGTCTAGTATTGAATAAAAAAACCACAAGACTTACAAAGCAACAGGAAAATATGATCCATTGTCTAGAAAAAAGTCAATATAAACCAAACCTAAGATGGCCCAGATGTTAGATTTAGCAAATAAAGACATTAAAGTAACTGTTATAAATATATTCAGAGATTTTAAAGAAAATACATTCAAAGAACAATGCCAGGAAATTACATGATCCAAGATCCATTTTTAAAAGCTCCCTCAGTCTGCTGTGTGAGGAATAAAGCAGTGGTGAGCAGGAGAACGCAGGGAGGCTACCTGGGAGGCTATTTTATTTGTCCAGAGAGGCTGGCTTATGCCTCAGTTGTTTAGGCTGCACTTAAATTAATGTCTTCAACCCTGGGTAATACTCTCAAAGTGGGGCACTGATAAATTAGAGCAGATAAGTCAATAATGAATAAACAAATGAAGGAATGAAGGAATTTCTCAACATTGAAAACCACACAAGGAGAGAAGCCACCCTGTCACAGTAGGGGTCAACTGAGGCTGACCAGGTTACCACCGAGGGGATTCCTGCATTGGGTGGAGAATGAACCTTCCTGAGGCTGAGATTCTAGGATTCTTCAAAGTCATCAAAGGACATAGGTCTGGGATGCTCAAAGACTCCAGAAGATGAGCTAGGATTGCCAGGTCAGGGACAGGCAGAGTCAGAGAGAGGCCGGAAAAATCAGATACAACAGACAGTTTCATGTATCCTTTGACCAACTGCGTCAGACTCACCTGGGTCAAATACTAGCTGTGCAAGCTCTAGGCAAGTGCTTTAACCTCTCTGAGCCTTAGCTGAGATGAGGATATGTAAAACCACATTTAAGATACAGGTTTTAACTACTGGGTATATACCCAGAAGAACTGAGAGCAGTGACACGAACAGACATCTGCACACCGATGTTCATAGCCACATTATTCACCATTGCCAAAAGTTGGAAGCAACCCAGGTGTCCATCAACAGATGAATGGATAAACAAACTGTGGTCTATTCACATGATGGAATATTATGCAGCTGTAAGAAGAAATGAAGTCATAAAGCATATGGCAACATAGATGAACCTGGAGGACATTATGTTGAGTGAAGCAAGCCAGACACAAAAGTACAAATACTGTATGAATGTGTTACTATGAACCAAATATATTGTGTAATATATTGTTTGATTAAAAAATAAATTTATATGTATCCATTACATTTAATTGAGAAATGTATATATTTATTCATCTGTGTTTACTTATTAGTTTTTAATTGTTTATATTTTCAATTATTAAATGTACAAAATAAAGTTAAAAAAAAAAAGTGATTTCCCAGCAATGATTGCGCAATATTGTGATTATACTAAAAACATTGACTATACACTTTGGATAGATTGTATGGTGTGCGAATATATCTCAATAAAACTACTTTTTAAAAAAAGATACAGGTTTTAAATTCTCATGAGAACTTAATGCACTTATAAAGCACTTAGCCCCTGCATCTAGAACATCATAAACTTCAGTAACTGTGTTGACTAAATCAGATAAATTAAATGACACATTTGTAAGCACACTACCTGGCACAGAGTCAACCCTTTATAAATGATAATCAGCATCTCTACTATTATGGGTACCAAGCAGCTCTCCAGACACTGTGACTCCAGAGAAATAAGGTGTTGCTAACACAGCTGGGAACTAAAAATCATAGTTTTTATGTGCAAACCTGTGGCCAAAGCAATTTAATGAGGCACCCCAATGATACACAGAATCTCAGTTGGGTGTACAGGAATTCTGATTCCAAAAGACAGGCAACTCTTAAGGAATATTTCAAGGACCCAAGAAAAGAAGAAGCATTTGCTACCTTCCTTTAAGTGGGTCTGATGTGAGATCCTTAATGGGTCACGAACTCCCAAGGAATTGACCCACTGACTGGAAGGAACACACCCGTGTCAGGTGAATTCCAGCTCTGGCACTGCTCCATACTATTATCACTGACTTCCTTATGTGTCTCTCTCCCATGAGACTGTCATCTCCTTGAAGGCAGGACCCACCAGTGATCTGATTGTGCATCCTCAGTGCCTGCTACTGAGTGGACAACAAACAAATACTTGTGGAACAGAGTCGAATGTACAGGTAGGAAGCTTTGGGGGAGTTTTCAGCCCCAGAAAGTAGCCCCCAAGTCATTTATACAATAATTTCAAAAATATATCCAACGTCTTTAGGTTGATGTCAGTATTTATGTTTTAATTTGAATATCCAGTAGTCAAGAAGCCCATTTCCCCTGGGTCCTTGCCTGGAATCAGGGTATACTGCCACCAGGTGGCAGCAATTCCAAGCCACATGCATGAGGTTAAGCAGGTAGGGTTTTTAACCAAGGACTATTTGGGCATCTTTCCACCCTCCACCCCCAGGATTTGGACACCTCAGCCTCAGGCTCAATTTCCCTTCAGAGAGGAGGCAGGCTTGGGGAACTTGTTCATGCACTGGGAAAGCAGACCTCGCATTTTGGATCTGTGACAGGCCTTTCTGTTCTTGCCCTGAAAACACACACTCGAAATACAATAAAGAGTGAGAGTGGCAGGAATCTGGGGCAGGGAGAATGTGATTTCCTGCAAGAGGCCCTAAACTCCCCCAAGAACTGAAAAGACAGAAAATAAAAATTTGAGGGGGAAAAATGGAGTGGAAGCACTCCACACTTCAGAGAGAACAGAGGGCTGACAGGGAAGACAAATAGGTGTTTAGAAAGTTATAACAGACCACGGAATGCAAATTTCAGGGAGACAAAGAGAGCGAGCTGTTGTGAGCTTCAAGTTCTTGACGAGAAAATTTACTAGATCCACAATAAAGACATTTGGTTCCAAGCTCAAAGCCTTCCCCTTGGGCTGTGGGGCCGGGGCTCCCCCTGCCCTGGTCTAGTAAAATGGGAGGGAACATGAGAACAGCACTGGGGTTCCTGGAGGCCTTTTAGGTGCAGGCCCTGGGCTGGGCAGCAGAAATGAGTACAAGTGTTTTTGTATACACAGCTGCACCTGCCTAGCAGCTGCCCTGTGCCACTGAGATTCTTATGTAACCCCAGCTGACAAGTGAGAACACTGACCCCAGCAAGGTCAAGAGGCAGGCTAAAAGGTCACCCAGCTCATTAGTGGCAGGAAGTGTCTCAAACTTACTTCTCTCAACACCAGATTCCACTATGCCAAAAACCCACCTCTCTGTAGACTATGGCCCTAGCAGCAACATACATTATGTCACTGAAACACAAAATAACACGGGCTCTGCTTGAAATCATGCTGCAGTTTTCCACTCATTCATTCATTCAAAAAATATTTATTGAGCGCTTACTGTATACCAGAGGTTGCAGGGAATGAAACAAAGTCTCTGCCCTCGTGGAACTTACACTCTAATTAGTGGAAAACGTGTTATAAAATGAATAGTGTTTGAGACGTGAGTGCAACGGAGAAAAAAAATCCAGGAAGATGGACAGGATATGCTGGGGCTGGGGGTGAGGGGTGGGGATGCAATTTTAAATAAGGCAGTCCAGAAAGACCTTGCTGAGAATGCCAGTGTAGGATATACAACCTTTTGGACTTTTTGAGCAACTCTCATGACCTGTAAGGAAGCTATCAGCCCTGTTTTACAGACAGAAAGTGAAATGTTCCAAGGCTCCAGAGAGAAGTGGAAATGATATACTTTGCCTTCTCAGTTCCCGGGCTCCTGGAGGGCTGAGCTCTCCTATATGCCCCTTCCAGAGTTCTCTCCCCCACTGCCTGGGGAATGAGGAGGAGGGGGCCATTGTGAATGTGCGCTGGCCACACAGCTCAGAGCTTTATGGGCATGTCAAAGGACATGTTCCCTTATAAAAGACCCTGGGAGCTGGAACCCAGGGCTTTCACTAGGCACGTGCCCAGAGTGGCCCCTTAGAAATGTAAATAGTACAGAAAATAGGTGCAGCCCAGCCCCTTGTAACCTAAGGGAAGGGAGCTGGGGTCTGGGGCCCCTTGGATTATGACGAGGCTACAGGGCTTTGTCAGGCTTTTCCTCGCTCTAGTCTGGATACAGGGAGGAAGAGGATCCCACGGGGTGGAAGGCACCCTGGGGATGGTCCTCCCACAAGTCATTTCCTGCCCCTCCCCATGGACTGCACATGTCCCAGGCCCAGGATTAATGAAACCCAAACAGGTTTGCAGAGATGATGAAAACGTGAATCCCACAGTTACTGCTGGGCCACAGGGACAGGCGCCCCTCCCAGGTTGCAGGAGACAATGGGCAACTTTGGGGTTCTGATGCCTGACGTATCAGCTGTAAGCCCTACTCTGACTCTGCCATCCACACAAGTCCCTGAGAAGACACGTGAAGGAAGGTGACGGTATAGGTGCAGTTACTTGAATCCACTCTGATTTATAAAAAGCACAAGTCTTTCACAGGCTTTGACACTTAGACCATTATCAGTAACAAATCTCCATGGGATCCCTGATCGCACCCAACCCCATTTCCCTTTTTTTGTAGGGAGGGAAACCTAGGGGAGGAGAGGTGAGACTCTGTTCTCTTCAGTTTGTGGGCTCCTTGGCGACCAGTAAAGTATTATTCATTCTACATGCTGAGTGCTTGGCCCAGGTAGGCATGCAATAAATATTAGTAGAATAAATTAATGACCAACTTTCCTTGGCTCTGGCAATAGATGAGTGGGACATAAGACTGTCAGGATCCCCTGCCCTCACAGAGCTCAGAGACAAGTGAGACTCCCAATCAAGTGCTCATTTCACCACTCCACTGATCTCAGTCCTGCTTGCACACCCTCCTCCCATACCTGTACTACACACCCCAAGGGACTGGAGGAACATCCCTGGGGACCAATGAACATACAGGCTGGACATCAGAGCGTGTCCTGGAACTCCCCCTTCAGCCCCATCCTCCAACATCCCTTGGGTTTACCTTCCCCTTCTGTAATCAGCTCTCCTGCCCATCTCTCCATCCAAGAGAGAGACTTCAGTAGCTATAGTATCAACCCTTTAATTTCTCATATAGGCAGGAGGTCCGGGAACTGCAACTTCTAAATCACCCCAAAGAAACAAGGTATCCACACCCCAGACCAGCCAAACCATCAGGATTTGATAGAGGGGCTCTCAGGCTCAGTGACACTTTCCTGGACTTTTTATTTGCAGTGTGATTTGAAGGGCAGATAGGAATTGGTCAGGACCATTATGCTAAAAAGAGACTTCCACCGTGGTAGACTGAATCATGCCCCCAACGACCAAAGCGCTCAGTCTGAATCTGAGTTCTTGTGTGTGTGAACCCATTTGTAAATAGGACCTTTTGAAAATGTTATTGCTATAAGGTGTGGTCAAATGGGATCAGGGTGGGCCTTACAAAGAGAGAAAATTCAAGTGCAGAGTGCCACAGGGAGAAGCCCGATGTCTGTAGAAACGGGAAAAGCAGACACAAGGAGAGAGAAACCGCCACATGACGGGGGGACAGAGATGCCAGCCAAGGAGCCCCAAGGATTGCCGCAAGCCGGCACCGGAATGCTGCAGGCATAGGGGAGAAAGCAAGCCTTGCCAGTGCCCTGATTTTGGATGTCTGACCTCTGAAACTGTGAGCCAATAAACTCTTGCTGTTTAAGCCAACCCATTGTGTGGTATTTGTCATAGCATCTCTGACAAAATAAGACAATCACCAGGAGAAATAAGGTGGATCCTCTGACTCACTCCTGATAAAAATTTCCAGATCGCAGGGCCAACGCAGTTCTCTCTAGGGGACTGTATGGCTAATTTCCAATGTCCAAGCCCCACCATTGGACGTTTGTCTCACCCCAAGCAATACTGCTTTCCAAACTTTAGCCACCCATCTTCCACCGGTGTGGGTTTTGCCACCCCCGTATTTGTTCAACTATTTAACGTTTGCCATAAAGTTAACCTCACTTTTTATCTTATATATTTTTTTCCTCATTCAAGCATTTAAAAAACTATGAAATCATGGGTTTAATGTGGTTGATATTCCTGTGATTTGTGTGTGTGTGTGCACATTAAAAGACAGCCAGGGACTTACGGGAAGATGGCGGACTAGTAAAACATGGGAATCTCTTCTCCAGAAAAATTGCTAGAGGACAAGCTGAAACAGCCCCGAAAAAGATCTTCTAGGGTTTAGGACAGCAGGTGAAGGCTGCACACCACCCAGAGGAGAGAGGGACAGAAGAGGGAAATCGGGACAACAGAACCGTGAGTTGCAAGTAGCAGCATCTCCTGCTGCCGGCACCCTCCCCCACACTCTTCAGAATTCTTGGGCCTCTGGGCCTGCGACCACAGATAAAGGGGGCTTCAGGGATCTGCCACTCCCAGAAAGGGGAGAGAGAGGGACACAGCCTTAGGCTGACTCAGGTTCTGACCTGAAATTTGGGCTGCGGAGGCCCACGGACCCTTCCACACGGCGGTTTGCCCTGGGAGCCTAGAAAGGACTGGAGAAATCCGACCCTCGCAACCTCCCTCTCTTCTAGCCTGGACTAATTGTTGAGGACTCCACTGGAGAGGGGAGAGAGAGCCAGAAGCTGACCCTGTTTTGGACTCCCAGGGTCGGTCTGCCCTGTCCCGAGAGCCCTTCCAGGCTGGGAGGGGCTGCGCCATTGTTTGCCTTGGAGCCTGCAAGGGGCTAAAGATATACAAACCTCCCAATCTCCTCCTCTACTAACAGGGACTGATTGTTGAGGATTCAGAAGGGAGTGGAAATATTTCCTAGCTGGGAAAAGGGGGGCGCTACAAGAGAAGTCTGGAGAACTGTCTCAGAAAGTTTGAATCACAGGGCTCTTAGCCCCCAGACAGGAAGCTCTATCACATTGATGTGGCCTGTGTCACAACAAATATGCTCCGATCAGGCATTGAATTGAGAGCTGCCAACAAGCGCCATCTCCTGGCAGACCAAGGAAGTGCACATAAGAAAATTAATAAGTAAGAGAGTCTTTTCCTGGCCTCTATAGCCTCCCTGCCCAAGGCCCTAGGAAACGACTCTACAACCAATTACTGGGTCCACTGCCCAGTTTCGAGCAACCAGCAGAAAAATCCTAACAATAAAGGTTGAGCCAAAAATCAAAGAGCTGTGGTAACTCACAGCCTCCTGCCACTAAAACCCCATAAAAGAGAAAGAGATAGAGCATCTAAGTAAAATACAAACTAACCAGATGCCTAAGCACCAGCAAAAGATTACGAGCCATACTAAGAAAATAGAAGATATGGCCCAAGAAAAGGAATATAGCAAAGTCCCAGAAGAGATACAGAATTTGAGAGAACTAGTCAGTGAGCACAAATTTCCAAAATCAAATTAATGAGATGAAAGAGAATATAGTTAAAGAGATCAATGACATCAAGAAGTCATTGAGCGAACGCAAAGAAGAATTTGAAATCCTGAACAGAAAAGTAACAGAGTTCATGGGAATGAAAGACACAATAGGTGAAGTCAAAAATACATTTGAAGCATACAACAGCAGACTCGAAATGATAGAAGAAAGAATAAGTGATACCAAAGACAGAGCAGCTAAAATTGAAGAGAGAAAAGAACAGAGAGAGAAAAGAATGGAAAAAATTGAGCAGGGGCTCAGAGAGTTGAATGACAACACAAAACGCAAGAACATACGTGTCATGGGAGTTCCAGAAGAAGAAGAGAAAGGAAAAGGGGCAGAAAGAGTATTTGAGGAAATAATAGCTGAAAATTTCCCAACTCTCACGGAAGAAATGAACTTACATGTCCAAGAAGCACACCGTACCCCAATAAGAATAAATCCAAATAGACCTACGCCAAGACACATATTATTCAGAATGTCAAATGTAAAAGATAAAGAGAAAATTCTCAGAGCAGCAAGAGAGAAGCAAACGATCACATACAAAGGACATCCAGTAAGACTTAATGCAGATTTCTCTTCAGAAACCATGGAGGCGAGAAGACAGTGGTATGATACAATTAGGAAACTGAAAGAGAAAAACTGCCAGCCGAGAATTCTTTACACAGCAAAACTGTCCTTCAAATATGAGGGTGAATATAAAGTATTCACAAACAAACAGAAACTAAGAGAGTTTGCGAAAAAGAATCCACCTTTGCAGGAAATATAAAGGAAGCCTTAGAACCTGAAAGAAAAAGACAGGAGAGAGAGGCTTGGAGGAGAGTATAGAAGAAAGAAAAGCAGAAAGGATAACCAAAAGAGTAAAAAGAGAGACAAAAATAAGATGACATATGAAAACCAAAGAATAAAATGGAGGAGATAAATAGTGTATTTTCAGTAATATCATTGAATGTGAATGGATTAAATTCCCCAATCAAAAGATACAGGCTGACAGAATGGATAAAAAAACATGAGCCATCCATATGCTGCTTACAAGAAACTCACCTCAGACACAAGGATACAAGCTGGCTGAAAGTAAAAGGTTGGAAAAAGATACTTAATGCGAATAGTAAACAGTAAAGAGCAGGGGTAGCTATACTAATATCAGAAAAAACAGACTTTAAATGCAAAAAAGTGATAAGAGATGCAGAAGGCCATTATATATTAATAAAAGGGACGATCCTCCAGGAAGATATAACAGTCATAAATATCTACGCACATAACCAGGGTGCCCCAAAATATATGAGACAAACTCTGGCAAAACTGAAGGGAAGAAATAGACATTTCTACAATAATCGTCGGAGACTTCAACACCCCTCTCACATCATTAGATAGAACAACTAAACAGAAGATCAACAAGGAAACAGAGAACTTGAACAATATGATAAACAAATTAGACCTAACAGACATATACAGAACACTGCATCCAACCTCAGCGGGTTATACATTCTTCTCAAGTGCCCATGGATCTTTCTCCAGGATAGACCACATGTTAGGTCACAATACAGCTCTTAATAAATATAAAAAGATTGAAATTATACAAAGCACCTTCTCAGATCATAATGGAATGAAACTAGAAATCAATAACAGACAGGAAATAAGGAAATTTGCAAATGTGTGGAGACTGAACAACACACTCCTAAATATTCAGTGGGTCAAAGAAGAAATTGCAAGTGAAATCGGTAAACATATTGAGACAAATGAAAATGAGAACACAACATATCAAAACTTATGGGATACAGCAAAGGCAGTCTTGAGAGGGAAATTTATAGCCCTAAATGCCTATATTAAAAAACAAGAAAGAGCTAAACTCAAAGATTTAACTGAACAACTTGAGAAACTAGAAAAAGAACAGCAAACCAATCCCAAAGCAAAAAGAAGGAAAGAAATAATAAAGATTAGAGCGGAAATAAATGAAAATGAGAACAGAAAAGCAATAGAGAAAATCAACAAAACCAAAAGCTGGTTCTTTGAGAAGATCAATAAAATTGACAAACCCCTCACTAGACTAACAAAGAAAAAAAGAGAGATGCAAATAAATACAATCAGAAATGAAAGGGGGGAAATTACAAATGACCTCACAGAAATAAAAAGAATCATAAGAAGATATTATGAGAAACTATATGCCAACAAACTAGACAACCTGGATGAAATGGACAAATTTCTAGAAACTCATAACCAACCTACACTGACACAACAAGAAATACAGGAACTTAACAAACCAATCAAAATTAAGGAGATTGAATCTGTCATCAAAAATCTCCCAGCAAAGAAAAGTCCAGGACCAGATGGCTTCACAGGTGAATTCTACCAAGCATTTTTAAAAGAATTAACACCAATCCTGTTTAAACTCTTCCAAAAAATTGAAGAGGAGGGAAAATTACCCAACACATTTTATGAAGCCAACATCACCCTAATACCAAAGCCGGATAAAGATTCCACAAGAGAAGAAAATTACAGACCAATCTCTTTCATGAACATAGATGCAAAAATTCTCAACAAAATACTTGCAAATCGAATCCAACAGCATATCAAAAGACTTATACATCACAACCAAGTGGGATTTATTCCTGGTATGCAAGGCTGGTTCAACATAAGAAAATCAATCAATGTAATACACCACATTAACAAATTGAAGGAAAAAAACCACACGATCATCTCAATAGATGCAGAAAAGGCATTCAACAAAATCCAACATCCTTTTTTGATAAAAATACTTCAAAAGATAGGAATAAAAGGAAAATTCCTCAATATGATAAAAGGCATATATGAAAAACCCACAGCCAACATCATACTCAATGGGGAAAGGTTGAAAGCTTTCCCCCTAAGATCAGGAACAAGACAAGGATGCCCACTGTCACCATTGTTATTCAACATTGTACTAGAAGTTCTAGCTAGGGCAATTAGACAAGACAAAAGAATTACAGGCATCCAAATAGGAAAAGAGGAAGTAAAACTCTCACTGTTTGCAGATGACATGATCCCGTATTTAGAAAATCCTGAAGTATCCACAACATAGCTACTTGAACTAATAAATGAGTTCAGCAAAGTGGCAGGATATAAGATCAACACGCAAAAATCAGTAATGTTTTTGTACACTAGTACTGAACAATCTGAGGAGGAAATCAGGAGGAAAATTCCATTTTCAATAGCAACAAAAAGACTCAAATACCTAGGAGATAATTTAACCAAGGAAGTACAGGACCTATATGCAGAAAACTACAAAACAATGCTAAAAGAAATTTAAAAAGACCTAAACAAATGGAAAGACATTCCGTGTTCATGGATTGGAAGAATAAATATCGTGAAGATGTCAATCTTGCCCT